>BPLR01010843.1:0-113743 GCA_021605095.1 Caerostris extrusa
GTAATTGATAACAGCATTGGAAAAAATTGTAACAGCATTGATAACAGCATTGGAAAAAATTGATAACAGCATTGGAAAATTGTTAACCGCATTGAAAAGTAATTGATAACAGCATTGGAAAAGTAATTGTTAACCGCATTGGAAAAGTAATTGATAACAGCATTGGAAAAGTAATTGTTAACCGCATTGGAAAAGTAATTGATAACAGCATTGGAAAAGTAATTGATAATTTTTAAATATGGACAGTCAAAAAGTTGCATCCATGAAATAGTACATGAAATATATTGCTTAAATTAATTTTTATAAAAGTTTTCAGTGTTTTTATTTATTGTAATTAAAATATCGATGAATATCCAGAATTGAGATGCTTTTCTATTCATTTATGAATAACTTATTTTTTAACTAAACTGGTTTTATATCAATGTAAGAATCTAACAATTGAAAAGCAGTTGAAGTTTACAAGCATTTGTATTTTGGATGAATTAAAAATATTAAATTTGGAATATTTGAAATATTTCTCAAAATCGCATCAATAAAACCTACTAGATAGATTACAGTTCAAAAAACGAAAAACAAAATTATCTTTCAGACGTTTATTATAAGATGTTTTTGCATGAAATGATGCTATTAAGCATTTATGATAGTAAAATCATGAAAATTAAATATGAATATTCTCTTTCAAATTTCAAGTATTAAGGAAATATTCTTATTTTCTTCAAACATAATTATTTAACTGTTTTTATGTTAACAGCATATCAATTAAATACAAAAACTACATATTAAGCCCTAAGACGAATAAAACCAACTATTTGTAAATTCATTGTGTTTCTCAATAAAGCGAAACTTCTTTTTTGTTAACTTAAATAAAAAATGGTCTGGATTTATTTTTAAAAAAACCGTTGCATTTTATTTTCGAGTTAAAGTAGGTGAGAATCAGGCCTTTCAAAAAGAAAATCATTCTATTAATGAGCACAAAAGAACCCATTCCAATTTTTAATGCAATCTGAGAGTTTTAATTTAAGTAATGCAAAAAAACTTGTAAATTAGTCTTCGCCAGTTAATGAAAGCCGTTTTAAAAGCACCCAGAAAAAAAAACGAGATCGTGTTTTTCTTTTGCTAGCGGACTTAAAAACAAATGCTTGATAAAAGGCTCAGTGAGGCTTCTGTAATTTGTCTTGTCTTGAACTTTTTCTGCAACTTGTTTGACATAATGCTACTTCATCCGCATCATTAATTCGTTAGTCTGTCGTGATTAATAGCTGTCTCTAGTAATTTAATAGTGATAAATTCCGTATCCTCTTCTTAGCATTCGGCTCACCGAAATCCAAGTAAAAAATTCTTAAGCTAACACAAAAAAATTGGCTTTCTGTATCTTTATTTTAGGAAAAAATCCATAAATAATCAGTCTCGCCACTGTCTATAGTTGTTTCAATAATTATATTTAATTTGACTCCTTCTTGAATACAATAAAGTCATGACTTTATATTAACTAGTTCCTGAGATTAAAATCAATCTAAGATAGAGATTTTATTTAATTTGTAAATTCTTAATAAAGAATATTGTTGTATATATATGATTTGATGATAATTTTTTTTACTTAGAGGTAATTTAAAAAAAATAATAAAAAAAATTAGCTTTATTTTGAAAAAATCCAAAAATCAGTCTGAAACTGTCTATAGTTGTTTCAATAATTATATTTAATTTGACTCCTTCTTGGAGACAATAAGTCATGACTTTATATTAACTAGTTCCCTGACATTAAAATCAATCTAAAATAGAGATTTAATTTAATTTTGTAGCGTTTGTATACAGCTATATTCTTTATTCACACATAAATTGATGAATTGCTGTTATTAATAAGTTATCTCTAAGGATATCTAACTGGTAAACATGATATTAATTTAGTCGTGTACTTTAACTTGATATGTTTCATCAGTAACTATTTGATGCAATATTTAAACGGCTTATGTTAATATTTAAACGACTTATGCTAATATTTAAACTACTTATGTTAATATTTAAAAGACTTTAAGTTATGTGAAAGTATATGATGTGAAATGCTCAATGTTGGAATTCAACAATTTAATAATTTAACCAATGCTATGTTCTAAATAGTCATAATATTTATTTTCTCCTTTTTTACCCCAAAAGAATCAATAAAAAATCAGTCTCGCCACTGTCTATAGTTGTTTCAATAATTATATTTAATTTGACGTCTTCTTGAAGACAATGAAGTCATGATTTTATATTAACTAATTAACTGAGATTAAAATCCAACCTAAGATAGAGATTTAATTTAATTTCTAGCGATTGTATACAACAATAATTAATTCTTCATTCACATATAAATTGATGAATTTGCTGTTGTTAATAAGTTATCTCTATATGTAACTGGTAATATAAGTGGTAAGTAAGAGTATATAACTGGTAAACATGGTATTAATTTAGCCATGTATTTTAATTTGATATGTTTCATCAGTAACTATTTTATGTAATATTTGAACGACTAATGTTTAAGTTATGCTAATATGAAGTATTCAATGATTGAATTCAATCATTTAATATTTTAATCAATGCTATGTTTTTAAATAGTCCTAGACAATATTTATTTCCCCTTTTACTCAAAAAGAATTAATAAAAAATCAGTCTCGCCACTGTCTATAGTTGCTTCAATAATTATATTTAATTTGACGCCTTCTTGAAGACAATAAAGTCGTGATTTTATATCAATTAATTACCTTTGATTAAAATCAACCTAAGACAGCGATTTATTGTAATTTGTAACAATTGCATACATCAATGAATAATTCTTAATTCACATATAAATTGCTGTTATTAATAAGTTACCTCTGTAGGTATCTAACTGGTAAACATGGTATTAATTTAGCCGTGTATTTTAATTTTATATGTTTCATCAGTAACAATTTGAGGTAATATTTGACGACTTATGTTTAAGTTATGTTAATGTGAAATATTCAATGGTTGAATGCAACCATTTAATAATTTAATCAATGCCATGTTTTTAAATAGTCATAGACAATATTTATTTTCCACTTTTACCCAAAAGGAATCAATAAAAAATCAGTCTATAATTGTTTCAATAATTAAATTTAATTTGACGCCTTATTGAAGACAATAAAGTAATTTTATTTTATAGCAACTAGTTCCCTGAAATTAAAATTAACCTAAGATAGAGATTTAATTTAATTTGTAGCGATTGTATTTTACAATTAGTAAGTACAATTGTTGAAATTTTTCATCAGGTTTGTATTCAAGTAGTATTTATTCATTTTATTAATACAAGAGTAGTTATAATTTTTAAGCAGCTTAAAAATGTAGTTTGAAGATTTTTAAAAACTGTAGTGTATTGTTACTTTCTAGAACAAAGAAAGTAGTTTTTAATAAATAATTTCAATACCTGATTAATATTTAGGTTTTTAAACGCCTTCAAGTGTTGCTTCATTATTTTTTGTCTTTTGCAAATATTTCTCATGTTGACTAATGGTAATCACTTTGATTAAGTTGCTCAAAATGGAAATTATTAAATGCATTGGTCTGATATTATTCTTAATTTATTTTATACTGTTTCAATTAGTAAATTAAGTTTCATACTTTTGTAAAAAAGAAACCAACTTGGTTTATGATTTATGTTTTTTTTTTTTCGTTATTTTCTATGAAATATTACATTTACAGAAAACCAGAATTTAATTTGTGGATATTATTTACAATACCATTCTTGATTCCCCCATAAATTATGATAATTTCCTTCAAATAATCCTTTGACAAATTATATTTGTTAAAGGACAATTTAAATTTTCATGTTTTAACAATTTATAAACTCTTAATGTTTTTAAAAATTCTCAATAATTATAAATAAAATAAAATATAATTATAAATAATAAATAAAATAAAATAATAATAAATAAAATGTAATTATAGATCATTCTTAATGTTTATAAATAACTAAGTATAAATTTATTATATAAGTAAATAATAATTTATTATTATAAAAATAAATAATTATATTATTTCAACTGATATTTTTATATCACATTTTGCTGTAAACCAACAAATAAGCAACTAACGAAGGATTTAAATTATATGTCATTGGATTTCTTTTAATATCTATTGGATTTTTATCAAATATTTTCATGGCTTAAGAAATAAAAAAAGCGAAATTTTCAAAGTTAATTAAACCTAATACTAATATTGCCCATACGTGTTTAATTACCTGTAGTAAAGTTTTTAAATCCAAAGAAAATAAATTACTATTGATGTATTATATAGTATTTTTCTGAATTATTCATATTTTTCATTTTATAGTATTTGCATATTTTATTCGAAACCCGTAATTAAAATTTTTTTAAAACACGAAACTTAATTTTTTTTTTTTTTTTTTTGTCTTTCATTGGTTCAAAAATTCTACATAAAAGTTTCAATATAACCAAAAGACTTGCATTATATATAATCTCACATAGAACAAATTTTGCATGATTAAAAAAAAGCAATTCCGATTTTAATTTTGAGCGTATGGTTTTCATTACTCAACATTAAAAAAATCCTGAATATTAAATCTTGTATCCATTTTTTTCTTTTACTAAAAGACGCCAGTACTTCAAAAAAGTGGAGGATTTTCTCTTTGAATTACTGTGAAAGTGAATACGATTTTAAGTGGAAAGAACATTACAAAGTAGCCTACTCAAGACAATTTGTTCAAGGAGTGCTTTTACATTTTATAAAGTATGTATTTTTAAATTCCTTTTTGAGTATTCTTTTTGAACGAGAGACTTTCGTTTGAATTACCGCCAGAATAAAACAGAAGCATTTTTGCTGGGTCTCATTTATTCCTTCTGTATGTATATTAATATGCAGCCAGAGTAGAAACTGAAAGCGTTCTTTTGGCGTGCAATTCCCTTTTCGCTGGTTCATTTATTTCCAACTGCTGTAATGTACTAAACAAACTACTCTGAATAAACATTCAGATTAACTGATGACTGCAAAATTTAATTGTATCACAGAAACTCCACGGCACTTTAAAACGTCGCCGGTCCCTGGTGAAGTGCTTGTTATTTATGCTCAACTTAAAACTCTTGGCGGGATTCTCATCACGCACTTCGTACAGAAAATATAAATGTGTCTTGCCAAAATTTCTTTATTGCTATTTCAATTTTCCTGATAAATGATGATTTGTAATAAATTCCACTCTAAAAAGTGGAATAATTATTTAGCTTGTCATGAAATCGTATACTTTATACATGAGAAGCAAAATAGCTTATATTATGGAAGTGGCTCTGAAATATTCAAATAAGTTGGCATAACAATTGTTTTTACAATTGTGTCGATTGAACATTTCAGTTTAGTATTCCTTTATCTACACTGAGTTGTTCATGGTGTTTTAAAACCCATTAAAGATTCTACTAACATAGTTAAGCTGATACTCATCGTATACTTTATACAATGAGAGAAAAAAGAGCTTATATTATGCAAGTGGCTCTTAAATATTCAAAGAAGTTGGCATAACAATTGTTTTTACAATTGTGTCAATTGAACATTTCCGTTTAGCATTCTTTTATCTACACTGAGTTGCTTATGTTGTTTCAAAACCCATTAAGGAAGCTACTAACATAGTTAAGTAGAATGTAGCATAATTAAACTGACGCTTATCAAAGCCATCTGTAGCTCGATCTAACAACAGGAATGACACACAATTTGATAAGGGATTAGTAAAAACATGAAATGGAGGATTGAAAAATTAACCCCAAAGATCGTCGTTAGAGACAAACATGGCAATCTGAAACGAGTAATGATTTATAATGTACATACCAATAAATTATTGTATTGTACTAAAGTAAACTATTACCTTTTGTTGAAGATTTTGATGTCCATGTTGAATGTAGGCATTATTCGTTAGAACCTGGAATCAACATCCTGCACTCAAAGCATTTTCTACAATATAAAGCAATATTCCCAAACGTTGTTCACTACAGTGTGCTTTTAATTATTCTTTAAGGTAGTCATCAAGTAAGAGTACTAGTAAGTATCCTTCAAGTAAGTGGCCCTCTGAAGATAAATCTTAAAGATATCTCATGGGATTTGTCTCGTATATCAATTATAAGGCTAATCTTGACAATCTTAATAATCAATATCTGGACCAATAAAAATATCTTTGTCTTACTTGATTGACATAAAATACGATTTAACATGAAATCTGATAAGATTTTTTTGACATATTATGTTGGATTGTAAAAATACTTTGTACGGGACATTATCCCTGGTTCAAAAGAATGGTGCGCGCATTGATAATGAATTTAAAATCATTAAAAAAACAGTCCTCAGCTCAGCTAAGCTTTAAAATATGTCTTTACATATTACTGATATTTAACAATAATGGCAATAATGGCTATAATTTTACATCTCGTGTTTATTTTAGCCTACCTACCAAATTTCATGCCATTCGGTTTTTTTTTAGATCTCGTTACAAACAGCTCTGAGTAATAGTAGTTAATTAAAGTTTCCTTTATATGTTTAATTTCGAAAATTATTTATTATTACTATACAGCTCACAATAATTGTTTTCAAGCACATTTATTTCCGATTCATTAACATATTTTTGTAGTTCTAAAAAATATATTTCATTTTATTATACTTAGTATTTTGTCTCTTATGCCACCATTTTCCTTCTGCAAAAATTATTTTTGAAGTTCACAATAAGATAAAAGAGAATTTCAAATATTCATTTTATTGAATAATTAAATATACCATATTAATTAAAAAGGAAAATATTTTCATAAGTTCTCACCTATCTATTCTTAAAATTATTATGACATAGGTTATAATTTCAAAGTATGCATAAAATATTAAAATTGCCATAATTAATTTACTTTTGAAACATTATAAAACACAATGAATAATTTAGGAACATACAATTAATTTATGTATTTTTTTCCTTGGATGTCTTTATATAATTTTTAATTAATGAAATGCATTTATAAAATTTAATTATGGGGAAATAAATGAACAATTCAATTGTAAGTTTATACACTGAATAATTAACAAATACTTTCATAGCTATAATATAACAAACAGGAGAAAAATATTAAAAGCTTAGTAAAAAATCAATTTTGTAATGTATTCCTTTTTTATGTCTGCAAAAAGAAAAGAAGTCTTAAATACAATAAACGATGTTAAATGTTTTTGAATTCCTCTTCTCACATTAATTTGTTTAACAGTTGACAGTATAATAAATAGATATTAATATCATATTTTTCTCATGCAAGCTTAATAAAAACGAAAATTCTTCTCCTTCACATTCATGTTTGGTATATGAGCATATTAAACAAAATACATAATTTAATTGACTTTGACAAAAAAAAAAAAAAATTTGTTACAAAAATACTGCTTTATATATTTATATAAATATATTAATGTTAAAAATATCACAGCATAGTCTTTCTTAATATTTTCTGAAATTAATAAATTGCTTATTTAACATACTGCATAATAAATTGCATTTAAAAATGATTATTCATTTAAAAACAGAAATTTTGTTACATTATTAATTAGTAAAACAAATGCGACATTCAGACGCTAGTTAAATAATTATAAAATATGCGTGTATTTTTTATACAAAAGTGTGTCTATTCCAAAGCAATTAAATTTGTATAAGTTTTGTATCTGATATTTCTTGTAAATATATTCTGCAGAGTGTTTTAGATAAATAAGATAATTGAAAGTAAGGATAAAATAAATTCTATGTAAATGATAAGATAATAAATAAACAATAATAATACAAATGATAAGATAATTAAAATGAGATAAATGATATAAATAATGATGATACGAATGATAAGATAATTAATGATGATACGAATGATGAGATAATTAATGATGATACAAATGATAAGATAATTAATAATAAGATAAATGATATGATAAATAATGATGATACAAATGGTAAGATAATTAACAATGAGATAAATGATATGATAAATAAATAGGATAATGATAAGAAAAATAATAAGATAATAAATATATAAATATTAAGATAATAAATAATGAGGAGATAAATAACAAGATGATAAATAATGATGATACAAATGATAAGATAATAAATAAGGAAATAAATTTAAATAATTTGACTTACTTTAATTTTATTTACGAGCTTTTTAATAATTATTTTTATTTCTAGTTTATATTTATTTTAATTTCTACATTTTATTTACATTTAATTTCTGTTTACTTTTTAACGAATAAACTTTAAAAAAAATAACTCTATTTCAATCTTGCCATGATAATAAACATTGTAAACATTTCAATAGATTAACTCGTTCCTCCACGTCCCATCGCTTTAACAGTAGTTTGATGCCTTACAACCCGTCATAAATCAAGATAACTTCATTTACTTAAGGACTTAATCGTAATAGAGATAAAGCTTAAACTATCTCAAGTGGTTTGAAGTGAATCATTAAGTATACTTGCGCAGCAGTTTCTCATTTTTATACGTCTATATGGCACCTCAATGGCCCGTTTCAAAGTAGTTAAAACTTCAGACCCTCCGCTGGGGATTTTTAAAATTGCTATTCGAATGTTTTATGATGGTGGAAGTTATTTCGATATGAAAGCGCGGTCTCATAAGCAACCTTTTCAATGTACTCATATTGTTTTTCTTTATTTACGAAAGATAAAGCACAAAACAGTTTGATTGAGAGCCTCATCTGCAATTTGGAAGTGCGTCAAATAATGGGAACATAGTTGTTCTATTAAAATGTAAATGGCTTTTATATGAATTCTTAAGTTCATAGCCACTTAACGGATGATAATTTATAAGCTGCCAAATAACGATATTCTGATTAGTCAAAACGTGATCTCTTAAAAGTAAAATTCATTTATTGTTTGCTTGCTTGTTTTATATAAACGAGAATTCAAATTTTTATAATATGTCATGAAAAACGTTAATTATTTATAAACTAGAAATATTAATTACACCACAGAAGGTTCGTAACAATCTTTTTGCTATTGAAAATAATAAGAAGAATAAATCCAGGAATATTTTTTTTAAGAAAAAAACCCCAAGTATTTTTTTAGTCTTAGGAATTAATAGACATATCTACCAATGTAATAGATTTAATACTGTAACTGTAATCAATTCAGTAATGAATGATTGTGATATGGACACGGATAACAGATGATAATTTATAAGCTGTCAAATAACGATATTCTGATTTGTCAAAACGTGATCTTTTAAAAGTAAATTCATTTATTGTTTGCTTGCTTGTTTTATGTAAAGGGGAATTCAATTTTTTATAATTTTTATTGAATTATTAAGATGGTGTGCCATGAAAAACTTTAATTATTTATAAATTTGAAATAATATGATTGAAAAAAAAAACATTACATCCCAAAAAATTCGTAACAAAATATTTTTGCTATGAAAAATGAGAATTGAAAGTAATAAAGGAGAAAAATAAATTCAGAAACATTTTTGTAAGAATGAAAAATTATCAACAGAAACAGACCTTTCTATCCTTAAGAATTAATAGACATATATACTAATGTAACCAATTTAATATTGTACCTGTAATCAATTCAGGGATTAAAGATTGTGATATTTCTTGGGTAATATTTAATCCATAAACATTGTTAAGAAAGACTATTTCCGGAAGCTATTGGAATTCATAGTCACTTAAAGGGTGTATAATTTATAAGTTGTCAAGTAACTATATTCTGATTTGTCAAAACGTGACCTTTTAAAAGCAAATTCAATCATTGTTTGATTGCTTGTTTTATATAGATGGGATTTTTTTTTTTTTTTTTTTTTTTTTATTTTTTTTTTTTTTTTTTCGTATATTTTACTGAATTATTTAGATTTTGTGTCATGAAAAAGGTTAATTATTTATAAAATAGAAATGTTTGATTGAAAACAATACACACAGAAAGTTCGTAACAATTTTTTTTTTTTTTTTGCTATTAAAAATGAGAATTGAAAATATAAAATGAGAAGAATGAATCCAGGAATATTTTTAACAAAAAACCCCAGACTTTAAGTATATCATCAGAAACAGACCAAGAATTTTCTAGCCTTAAGAATTAACAGACATACCTACCAATGTAATCAATTTAATACTGTAACTGTAATCAATTCAGTGATGAAAGATTGTGATATTTCTTGGGTAATATTCAATCCATAAACATTGTTAAAGAAACTCTTTCCGGAAGCTATTGTCATCTAAATTTCCATCTGAATAGATGTCTAGACTACGATAAAAAAAATAGTAGACAGAAAATATTTGAGGTCTGAATATACTTAAATTCCTGAAATTTTATATAAACCTGAGAAATCCACTACAACTAACTTTACATGCTATCTTTCTTAATAAATTTTTTTGCAGTAATTTATGTACATTTAGAAAAGGTGGAAATTCTAAAATATATACCCTCGTATCTATAATCCTAGTTCTAAAAGAAAGTTGATCTTCACTATATATTCACATATAGCATTATTTTTCTGGAATAAAACTTTTTTTAATATGGGAATACCTGTGGGAATATTTCTTAGGTAAATGTCTAGTCTATAAAATCTTATAATTCCTGTTTGTATTTAATGCTTGTGTGAAACTTAAAATTATTGTCTTCAAATAGGATACATTGATGACGTATAATCCTAAAAAACACTTTAATATGAATTGATATGTGTTAGAGATTCCTTCTGGTCTGGAAACTTATGAGGGATGTTCATGTTCTTTTTCACAGATAGTGTAAACATGTATTTTCTCTAAATCAGAAAGTTAACTTTTTTTTGTCTACTTAAATTGAACATGAATATAACTAAAAATAAATTTTTAGGTTTATTAAATTTTTAAATTATTTGTATTTACTATGAGTTACCATAACTTTTTATCTATATTTTTTACACCTATGACATATGAAGTTTACATATATGAGAACATATGTAAACCTCATAAGTTCTTGTCATATTTGTAAGCCAAAGTAACTTATATTTTTCCACGTAAATACATAATCGGAAAAGGGTTACGATAAAAAGACTTTAATATGAATTCATATGGGTTAGAGGTTCTTTCTGGTCTGGAAACCATGAGAGATGTGCATGTTCTTTTCACAGTTAAAGTATTGTTTCTAAAACGGAAAGTTAACTTTTTTTTTATTTAAATTGGGCATGAATTAAAATAAAAATACATTTTTTTTGGTTTGTTAAATCTGTAGATTATTTGTACTTACTGCAAGCTAGCATAACTTTTTTAATCTATATTTTTTACACCACAATGAGAACTCATGTAAACCTCATAAGTTCTTATCATGTTTGTAAAACCAAAGTAACTTATATTTTTTTTTGTAAATGCATAATCGGAAGATGTTTTGATAAAATTACTTTAGTGAATTGATATGTATTAGTGATTCTTCTTGGTTTGAAAACCATGAAGCATGTACAGATTCTTTCACAGTTCATAAACATGTATTTTTTCTAAAACAAAAAGTTATCTTTTGTCCACTTCTACTGGGCATGAATTATAACAAATAAATTTTTGGTCTGTTAAATCTCTAGATTATTTGTACTTACTGCAAACTATCATTACTCTATATCTTTTACACGATGGGAATATTTTTGTAAACATCATAAGTTCTTGTCGTATCTTTTAAACCGAAGTAACTTATATTTTTCCACGTAAATGAGTCATAGGAAGATGTTTTTGAAAAATCTTATTACTGGAAATCTTATGTAAATTCATCCAATCAGAACATTCCGTAGTAAATCTTAAATTGAGCAATGTGTATTCAGAGTATTTAAGTGTTTTTGCATTGAACTTTTTTTATATATTTAAGAAGTAAGATTTTTATTTGATACAAACTAAATGATATTTCTTTTCCCAGAATATTATTATTATTATTATTGGATTTATTATGTTTTCAATTTATTTTAAAAATATTTCATAAAATCTATTGATGAAGCCTAATGGAATAATATGAAAAACGAAAATTTTCAAATACATAATGATGATGTATTATGTTCAATAGATAATTATTGAACGTAATAAAGTAATTTCAATGCCTATTTTGTTTCATTTCATCAGTATTTAAGGGTATTTATTATTATTGAATTTATTATGTTTTCAATTTATTTTTTAAAATATTTCATAGAATCTTTGAGGAAGTCTAATGGAATTATATGAAAACGAAAATTTTTCAAATACATAATGATGATGTATTATGTTCAATAGATAATTATTAAAACTTAATAAAGTAATTTCAATGCCTATTTTGTTTTATTTCATCAGTATCTAAGGGACTAAAAGATCTGAATTAAAAATTGCATTGTGATAACTTTTTAACTTTTATTCCTGACCACAATCTCAACAGCGTTATATGGAGCCATCGTGGATCATAATGAAGCACATTTTGCTAAAGCTTAGAGCTTTTTCTAATTGTTGGGCATTTCATAATCCTAGACATTAACAGTAGAGAAAGAAATTTACCTATCCATTGTGATATGGACATCCAATCACGCTGGCATGTATAGGGACCAGCTGACGTCGAAAAGTGGGAATGGGAAGGAATCACGTGATGTCTAATCGATCACCAAAGATCTCACATTCCAGAGGAAACTTTTGAGGCATACTTCTCCCCGACGTCCACTTTTCGCATTGCTAATGCCTGAATTATTAGATCAAACAATTTTCGCCTGAGTGCCATCAAACAGCGAATGTCCTTGGCCGAAGCTATCTAAGGTCAACGGTATTTCGTGAGCATCAATCTAGGTAAACAACAAATGCTGGAAACGGGCCATCAAACGGGTCATCAAGCCTTAAAGAGGTCTGAAATGTGTATTAAGTGTTATACGTAATAAAAAAATTTTGATGCCTTTCGGGTTGTTACCTTTTTAATTGTATGTAACAAGATTGCTAAATAAAGACATGAAATTTTAGTTCTCAGAAAAGCTAGAATCTATGACCATCAAAATTCAGAAAAGAATGGAACACTCTGAAATCTTTTCTATGACTATTTAGTTTTTGAAGTTCATATTTTTCAACTCAATTGAAGTCATTTAACTTTAAATGCTCATTATGGCTTTGATGAGTTTAGAAATATAATACATGCAATAAATATTTTCAAAAGAATTTGTAAGATGATTAACTGGAACTGTACTTTTGTCATTCTTATTTAAGGACTTTGAATATTTCATTATAAAAATTAGAATTCACAATTAAAAGGCCAAATCTCATCATATCATTAAATATTGAAAAATATTCAAAGTATAAAAGACATCGTTGTTGAAAAATATTAATAGTTACTTGAAACTATAGTTTTTAACTAGTTTTCTGATCTTGATTTAGAATGCAATTTTTATATTTAGACATTTTCTCGCTGTTTCGTTCAGGACAAATATTAAATCGAATTATAGTTAGAGCATTACAGAAAACTAGGGCTTGAAAACCAGGGCTATTATTGGATTTTCTTTAACCTGCACTTTAATTTATCCTATATTTTTATTATTTCATAGAAATGTATTTTTTAAATAGTTAAATATTATGGAAGATCTATAGAGTTACATATATAATAATGGTTATTTGAAAAGAGATATCTGTTTATATCATTTAACTTTCATTTATAAAGCTAATCAACTTTATTGTTTTGTGTTAAATATAAGAAGAAGATGAATATGTAGAACAACTATGTTATGTTGTATACATATCATCAAAATTCCAAATGTAATTAATAAAATATTCCCTCATAAAAAGAGTCTACAATGAAACATTAGCAGGTATTGTAACTACATATTATTCGAGCATAAAAAGAATTATTCCTATTTCTCTACAACTCTAAACTTAAAATACTTTTTGAAAACATGTTTCAACATGAATATTCTAGAGTAAAAAATACTTATACTTTAGTTTTCTATACGACTAAAGAAAAATATTTCTAATCATATTTTTTATGAATAAATGATGAATTTTAGAAACTGAATCATATTTGAGTGTTCATTAATTTATAAAAAAAAATGCAATGTTATAAATATTCAATATACTAACTGTTGAAAGTATTGGTTGCTTTTAGAATTAACTTTAAAAATAAAGATAACTTAATTCAGAAATTTTCTTGCAACTCCTTTAATAAGCCAGCCTCAAACTTTGCTCTGACTGTTTGGGTTACTTTATTATGAAAGATGCTTAAAAGCAACCACGATTAATTATTTTTGAAGTAATCGATAATTTGAAGCATTTTTTACAGAAATTCTCAGTTTTCATTTTTTTTTCATTAAAAAGGGAGTGTTTTCTATATTAAAGGATTTCTTGAGTAAGATTTTTAAAACAAATGAAGTAGGATAAATAAAACAGCAATGAATTCTGTAATTGATTTTCCGTGTCATTAATTACATGCTTCTTTTAAGACATCATAAGTTGAAATGCATTAAGATTCCAAAGTCGTCCCGTGTATTTAACGTAAAATCGATTCTTCCAGCATTGGGAAATTTTTGTTTTTCTTTTATTTCTTTTGATTCCTTTTCAAACATATTGAGATGTAAATGATAAATTTTCTAGTCAAAAGTGAATATAATGAAAAGTATCTTTCACTATACCAAAAGCCATTCAAATTAGTTTCTGTTTAATGATAAATATATGTTGAAAAATACTAAGGTGTCAAATATATTCACTTGCTGCCATAACGTTTGCGAAATTTTTTATTAGCTTTGATTTTATTACTTCAATGAAGTTTCACATGGTTATGTACTTAATAATAGTGTTGGTTCAGATTAGTTAAGGGCCTGCCGGCCGAGCACTTGTATTCTGGCGCTCGGTGCCACAGGTTTCGAGTTCGAGTCCTGGCGGGGCCATAGATGTTTGTAGTGATTCAAAATACACTTTAAACCGTAGGTCCCGATTTAATATGGACATAAAAACATCTCCTAATCTGCCAGTAAGCATACGATCATTGGCCCACAATGGGGATGTTACGCCGATGATGATTAAATTAGTTATATTAGTCTGAAATAAATAATTTAATATAAAAATTTCATAAGTATTTACAAGTAATTACAAACGTTTCCAATTTTTTCAATTATCTTTAAAATTTACCTTTCCTTTAAAAAAAAATTCACTATTCTTTTGATAAATTTTCTTAAATTAAAATATTTTGTTTATTGTTTTAAAAAACAAAAAAAATAATATCTGCCTTTTCCCGTGCAATTGAGATTCCTTTCATCTTCTGTTAAATTAGAAGAAATTCGATCTTTTAATGAAAAAGCAGATTCAATGAGATATAGCAATTAAAAAAGTTTTCACAATTTTGAACGTGTCTAATATTTAAAGATTCATCTGATTCAAAACAGGAAAAACTTATGCTTAGATTCCTTTCCAGTATCTTGATAAAAAGTTTCATTTAGATTAATTTCCAATATCTTGATAAAAAGATTCGTTCAGATTTATTTCCAGTATCTCGATCAAATAGATTCATTCAGATTCATTTCCAGTATCTCGATAAAAAAGATTCATTCAGATTTATTTCCAGTATCTTGATAAAAAGATTCATTCAGATCATTTCCAGTATATCCATAAAAAGATTCATTTAGATTCATTTCTAGTGTCTTGATGTCAAAACTGATGTTATGCTTATTGCCATCAAAATAAACACAAAGTATATACAATTCACTTAATGTTATTGAAATGATATCATAACATAATCTAGCAATCTACTGCAAGACATTTTTACATTAAACATATTATCTTTTTTATATTCTGTATTTTTTATTTTTTCCATTCTTATAAACGTTAAGATTTAGCGATGAGCAAATTCTTCTACTCTAAATCATCAACTAAATCTAATAATATTCTGATAGCTTCAGCATTGATTCATTTATTTAGTTTGAGTCTACGCTATTACCGAAGAGCCTTATCACATTCGCAAGTAGTTCACCCAATTCATCTTGACCGTAAAACCCAACGAGAAGTGATTAGGCTTCTTATTAATGATCTGTGATGGAGTACTGAATCTGTTTGGTATGGCAAAAAGATGATAAACTATCATCTTGCTTTATGTATCGTCTCGTGATACAAGAGAATCATTCATAACGAAAGTTTTCCTAACAAGTGTTGATTTATTTATTCTTAGATTTAAAACAGCATATTGTTACTTTTCTAAAAACTAAATTAGATAATTTTCACTAATTTGACATAGAATAATATTTATTATTTGCTTTTTGCCTAAAATGGTCCATTAATAATTTTCCACTTTTATCTTCGTTCCAATTACATAAATGCATACATAAATTTAATTTTATAAATAAACAAGTAATAAATAAAAAAATTTTTAAGTCAATTCCTACTTTTTTTTTTTCACTATATTGCAGAAGGTCCTTTATAAATAATTTTCATTCATTTTTTTAAGTTTATCTGGCGCCATCTATTAGTAGATATATGCAACTTAAATCTAAAGAAAACTAAAATTAATTAATTTAATTTAATTAATGAATTAATATCTGAAAAAAACTATATTAATATCCAGTGTCCTCCACTACAAGTTAAAAAAATGTATTTGAATTTGAGTGGATGAATAAAAAGTATTTTATTAACGATTGAAAATTTGAACAAGATATACATAGGGAGAGTGTGAGCTAATAAAAGGAATTGAATAAAGATGAATTATCATATACTTACACGGATTTGTATGTGTATATTGTTGATACGGTTTTAGAATAAGAAATATTCAAACTGAGTCATCCTATAAAAGTAACTTATTTCAACTTATCTAGGAAGATGTTTATCGTGTAAATAAAACTTATATATAAAATTTTAGATTCAGAAAGTAGAGATTTCTTGAAAAATATTTTTAAAAGTGTAAAACTTAACGCTTAAATAACGCTGTTCTAAATTATAATATAAATTTACAGAAATTTGTGGAATAATTTTTTATCGAAAAGGATTCGAGAATAATTATATTATCCGAATTCTGCGCTAAGTTTAAAACTGTATCATTTATTTGAAAGAAATTGTATTTTTAGTAATTTTACGCGACGGAATTTATTACTTTCCGAATTGCTTAATGTATCTTCTTTTTAACTTAAACCAAGTAATCATTAAAAATATTTGATACACATAATGTTCAATTTTAAACAACAGTTATCCATTGCCTTTGAAAAATATGTTTATTTATATTAATTAACATTTAAGGGATTCAGTATTTAAGTTTAAAAATTTCAAAATGCTTTCTAGTGTAACTTTTCCCATAGAATGCTAATTTAGCTTTATGTTTAATGAAGTTAAAATAATTAACATTCTTCCAATATTATTTTTATGTAGTAAATGCCTGAAATTTTCTTGAAAGAGTAATTTTTACGGTACATTAGATTTAGCTACCTGTTACAAATAATTTGAATTCATATACTATAGTATATATCTTGCAAAATATAAATGATGTTATTGCATAAATAAATTTTTCTGACTGGAATTACTTATATTAATCAATTTATTTATTGTATAAATATATATTTTAAATTGGTTCCATTAACAAATTATTTAAAATAAGTTATTAATCATTTAAATCAATTCTTGATAAATTTTTCGACTACTAACAGAAGTATTCGTAATAGTAAATATCAACCGTTAAATATTAGTAATCTATAGAAAAGTAAATGTTATTTGGTGAATCAAGCTGGTTATTTTTAAATATTTAACTACGCCAAACTATACGTTCCTGCTGGCTATTATACATTCTGTTGGAAAATTTACACTAAAAATATTTTTAAATTTTTAAACTTAAGTACTGAATTCTTTAAATGTTAAAAGCAACGAAATAAAATAAAATATATTTTATAAAATACCCCAAAGAAAGCATCCCAATAGAAACGTTTATAGAAAAAAAGAAATAAAAACCTCCATAAAATAAAATATGTGGACCAATATTTTCATCCACTTTACTAAGAAGGAGGCGAAAAGCATCGCCAGCAGAAGAAATAAACATAGGTCATCGCAGTCACGCAAGGTAGCCGAAGTGTTTCGAGGATTTGGTAGGGTTCGCTTTAATATCACACCTTGACATATCCCCCACATATGAAGCGTCATTGCCAAAGATTCACGCCTTGGATGTCCACCGAATGCTAAGCAGATAGCTCCTGTTGCTGACAGGCAAACTTCAGACCATGTTCTGCTTCAAGTGGCGTTCGAATCCCATCGTGGAAAAGGGCAGCTGTTACTAATGTCTAGCACGTGAGGATTCAATAGATGCCCTCCTCCAGAGCATTTCATGCATAATGCATAAATATAGCCCCCTTCGCAGATCGTACATCTACAAGACTTTATTGTCCCCCTTGAAACGTTGACAGAGCCGGTCCGAAGAGTCGCGAGTATAATCTTGTTCGGATATGCAGGACGTCACATTTGTTTCTGCGTTAGGAAACTTCAATCACGGCATTGTTGACGGATCACTTCTAAATCAGAAAGAGATTACCTGAACTAGGATATGGCGTGCACCAAACTTTTATTAAAAGATGTCACCTTGCACTTACGAGAGAATGATAAGAGCCGGAGGAAATAAAATTACTTCTTTAACTATTCATTTTTCTTTTCGGACGCCTTGCTCAATATATTGCCCACTCAAATTTTAAATTGCTTTTTCGTGCAAACAATGAAGTACTCTTGATTGGTGCTTGGAATTTTCTGATGGTTTTTTGACAACAGCTTTGTTGTGGCTTTCTCAAACATCATTGAATTTATCAATAAAATGTCTATTGTTTGAGAATTCTTAAAATTTTCTGTAAACTTAATGTGATTCTTAAAAAAAAAATAAATAAAGATTCAATTTCTTAAAATTTAACGAAATTTATTTTTATTTTAAAGTGCAGTACTGATTAACAAAACTGAAAATAAAATAAATTCATTTTTTTTTAAATACCACCTAATTAACAGCTTTTTATAGTAGAAAATTTTTTTTTTTTTTAAATCAATAATTAAAATCCTTATTCTAAGGATTTATGTGGTACCTTTATTCTAATGATTATTCTCTTATTATTCTTTATTCTAAAGATTTATATGGTAAAATTAAAAGAACAAACTTTCATATTTTCTTTGAACAATAAACAATCATGGAGAATTTAGAAGGGATTAATCTTGTTTAATTTCTTATCAATTTAAATTCTTAATGAATCTTTTAAATAATTTCTTTATAAAATTCAATATTTAACAATCCAAGTATTTAAATATACTTAGTTACCACTAAGATTTCAAAAGAAATTAAATAAAAAACTCTTTAAAATATATAAGCAGATAATATCCACTAATAAATAATAGCTAATAAACAAATATGATCTTGAATAAATCAATAACCTCTAGGAAGCTTTATTTTCACTAAAATAAAATATACCTTTTGATATATATATTAATTAACCTTCACATTTTGTCTGAAGTTTTGCAAAAATAGCTTGGATTGATAAATAAGTAGTTCTAAAAATCTGCAACTAAATTATATTTTTAAAGATTAAACTTTTTAAAAAAAATTTTTCTCCTTAATTTAACTTTTACAGAAACATTATTATATTAAATAATAAAGAAAACATATTTACAAGGTATTGAAAAATTGTTTAATCTGATATCAAAATCATTTTTTGGTTAGCATCATTTGTCCTGAATAGGATTAATTTTTCTTCCAAATATTGATAGGAAGTTGATTAAATATTAACAAAAATATTCTTTCATTGAAATACACATTACCGAAATAAAATTGGAAATTTCTTCAACAATTTATATTATTTCTTTTCAAAAGGCTTAACTTTCTTTTAATGAATTTAATTTTACCTGGCATATTGGAAAAATATTAGGAGAATATAAACATTTACGTTTTGATATATTCTATAGAAATTTGTGTAATTATTAATAGAATACAATGCTTTAAGTAAAATAAAATCTTTAAAAATGTAATTAATCAAAAGACAAAACATTTTGTTTTAACACCCAAAACAATATGCGTTAATTAATTTTCTGAGGCTTAATTTTAATTAAATTGAATCTTTTCTTCAAATTATTTCTTATTTTATCAGCTGAGTTTTGAAATTTTTATTTCTGATTTTCACTAAAAAATAATGTTATCTTTTAAAATAAAGTAGTTACTGGAGATACTTATAGTATTCAATGAAAAATTAATAGATTGTCTTTAAATATTAATCTGCTTAAAGTTCCATTTCATTTTTTCTGTAATTATATTTCACATCGAAACGTAAAAGTCTAATAATTCGTACTAACACAATAGTTTTTTTTTTTTTTGGAAGGGGGAGTAAATTTCTAAATGAAAGAGATAATTAATTTAATAATTTATAATTCTAAGAAAATATATGTTTATACTTTTTAATTGACTGGAATAAATTGACTTTTATGGACATTTTTAATCACAGAATAATTTTTGAATCTTTATTAATATGCAGAGGGGTTATCAAAGTAAACAATAAAAGTAAGAATAATGTGAAAACAGAATAAGAGGAATTAAAACTAAACTTTTTTAACAATATATAACTTTAAATGCAATTAATGGAATGCATTAATTTATAGTATATACGATAAAATAAATGTTACTACGTGACTCATATTTCTGCAAAGCATTAAATATGCCAAATAATTATTTTAAAACCACTCACTGAAAATATTTTCACCTGAGTTTGACAACCTTTATTTAAGATCATTAACTCAAGAGTTTCAATACTTATTAAATTGTTCTCTAAATTACATAAGTCCTTTTCTCAAGTTGAGAAATTCAATGTAGATAAAATTTTGAATAGTCAGTAGTTAAAATTTTTAGCTCATAGACAATTAACGTATCAAAACTGTAACAGATCCAAAATTAAACAAAATATATTAACCGATCGGGGCCTGGTGGTTCTGAGTCTTGGTGCTACAGGTTTTGGTACTACTAATAATACTAATAATGCTCTCTTCAACATTTCATCAGATCTCGTCCTCGAATAGAAAAACCTATTCAAATCAGTAATTTAACATACCTAAAATATATTTTAACGTTTGTAAACTGTTTATAATAGTTATATTTTTATTTAATCTATAATACTTTGTATGATAAAAAAAAAGTGGAACAATGTATGTCTGTAAATACCTTAAAATATGTGAAATATAGCATAATTAATAAAAATATCCTATATCTTTTGAAGTATTTATAAGTCATTTCTCTTATAGATCCTAAAATAGATACGAATGAATTTTCAGAATACATCTGAAACAATTCCCAATGCATTCTTCTTGTGTTTTAAAGTTTTTCGCAGAGTTGTTGACCTCCTATTGTTTTTGCAACCTTTTTCAGAAACTGATAACTTTTGACATCCACAATTTATTTTAGTCTATTTGAATATCTTCAAGTCATACATGTCATTTTGACCCATTTAGGATGCATTTTAAACATGCTTAACAAGCAATTATGATAATAGTTAATTTAAAAAATAATACTCTTATCCTTAAAGATCTCGTTCTTTATTGATTGAACTGGCTCTTCTAATGCCATTGAACTGGAAAACCTATTCAAATCAGTAATTTAACATGCTGAAAAATATATTTTAACGCTTGTAAATGGTTTATAATAGCTATATTTATATTTAAATCTTAATACTTTGTATGATAAAAAATGAACAATTTATGTTTGGGAATACCTTAAAGTTTGTGAAATATGGCATATTTAATAAGATAATCATATATCTTTTTGAAGTTTTTATAGGTCATTTCTCATAGATCCTAAAATATATATGACTAAATCAAATTTCCATAATACATCTGAAACAATTCCCAAAGTATACTTCTTGTGTTTTAAAGTTTTTCAGAGTATTTGATCTCTTATTGTTTTTGCATAATCCCTTTTAAGAAATGGATGACTTTTGACATCCACTATCTATGTGAATATCTGCAAGTCATTCATGTCAGTTTGACCCATTTAGGATGCATTTTAAAATTTCTTAACATAAATTTGTGATAATAGTCAATTTAAAAGAAATACTTTAATTCTTAAACATTTTTATCAGATCTCGTTGTACTTTATTGATTGAACGGGCTCTTCTAATATCTTTGAATAAGTTTTTCTATTCAAATCAATAATTTAACATATCGAAGAATATATTATAAAGTTTGTAAATTATTTATAATATCTATACTTCTATTTAAACCTTTACTTTTTTGTATGTTTGTGCAGTGGAACCATAAATATGTGTAATAAATGCATGCGGTAAAAAATAAAAATATTAAATTTTTTTGAATTGCATTTTAATGTATTATTTAATGAATAACAATTAAAAAAATAGCTTATATAATTGTTTCAATTCATATAAGAAATACACAATTTTTCTCAGAAAATTTGAGTGAATCTTAGGTGAGTTATGAAAGTTGAAGTTACTCGTTGCGCTTTTTTTAATATCCATCCACGAAAGGATCGGGAGCAAGTATTGTTTATCCACCGATTAGGTGGAAAGATAAATATCCGGTTTAAAAACGGAAATGGACGAATGAATTACTTGTTAGAGGTGCTAGTCAGATATACGTGGCTCAAGTATTTTAAGTAAAAAAATTCCCTAGAGTCATTGTGAAATTTTTCATAAAAGTTTTCTTTTATATTACGTAATTTAAAATTTTATTTATTAAAAATTGAAATTATTTAAATTTTATTTCCGGAAATACAAATATACCTATTACGTCACTCCGCATGAATCCGTCCGACTTTGATTCGGTCCAATACCACACAATAGGTGGTCGGACTATAGTTACATATGTATGAGTGAATAAATTACTTTCAAACATGATATGCTTTAATTTATAAGCAACCTGTTAAATAATAACATGTTTTATTCCTTATTTCAGAGGACTGAGCATGGATGCTCTTCAGCAGCGTTCCGTACCTTTCAGCGCCATAACTAACACCAGCAGTTGTGGCACTCCAAGTGAGAGTGGAGACAGCCACCAGATCAAGTTCACTTACAAGGAAGGCTGCACTCCAACAGCTTGTGCTTGCGTTATCCTGGCCATACTCTTCGTATCGCTAGGAGCTGCTGCTGGAGTTTACTTTGGATGTAAGTAGCTTATAATTGACGTAGCAACACGTACTATACGTATAATATACCTATAAAATTGAGTGCCATTTTAACTACTTGGCACTTTACATACAGGGAGGCTCTTACACTTAGAATTCTCACTCCGTGTGAAATTATTATTATATATATATAGTCGACAAGGAATATATATAGTCAACACGCCCCCTTCTTCAGCGATATGGAGTTACTAAGTCAGACTTCTACCTCAGGGTGCTCCATCACAACAGAAGCTGACCCCATCCTTCCCTCCTTCCAGGGCCTGAATGGCCGAGTGGCTAGCGCTCTGGCGCTCGGTACCACAGGTTTCGGGTTCGAGTCCCGGGGCTGCCATGGATAATTGTAGTGGTTCGGAATCCCCTTTAAACCGTAGGTCCCGATCTCATATGATCGTAGAGCGTTGCGGGAGCATTATTACTCCGCGTCCATGGCTTATCTTCAAGTTACACGCGCCCCCTGGGTAATGCAAAGTGAGTAACGTCTGTGCAGCCTTTGCCTTAAGGCATACAAGACCAAGTTGTCTGTTTGCCTGCTGCATTAGAAATATATATATATATATATATATATAGTCAGGATGTCTTATGTAGTCAAATTCGAGATGAATTTTGCCGATAAAGGAAAAGAAATGAATTCATTTACTTCATTTTATTAACATATTTAAGGAATTTAGAGAGTTTCGGTCCAGTTCTGGGAGACGAATGAAAAGAAAAATCACACGTCCACCTGCTGTAAAAAGTTTTTAAAGCGTCTGCACTCAGAGCGAATGATATTATAAGCAAAGCACTTAAAGTAATCTAGTTAATTTCTTGCAGAACCTGGGAAAAAGAATCGGAGATAGTAACGATCCTTAAGGTAACGATACATTGTAGAAGTATAGAGATTAGAAATGAGTGTTACAAGAAAATGCTGAACTTAGCTTAATAGGATACAGTATAGCAGATGAATATGTTAATTGTTGATTGGTGCAAGTAAGGTTGGAGTTTACTTTGAATTGAAGGGCCTGTGAAAACAGTATATTCCTAAGGGGACACTGCCTATATTAATATAAATTTAAATTATTTGAAGAAATTAAATTAATCAAAAGAATTAAAGTTTTAATAGTGGCAACAATTTATTTATTTGGTCATAAAATAATCATTTTTAAAGACTGACTGTCAAAAATGCAATTACCACACATGTGATGGGAATCGATGTTGTGTGAAATTCCTTTCCAGCAAGTTGAGATAAGATATTTTTGACATCTCTTGTTGTGCTCATACATAAACTGGACTAAACAATTGGCCATTTTGAAATTTTGATCACTAGTTTTGTAGCAAACTTCTTGACTGGTTTGATGGCATCGTCATGTTTCTGGCAATCAACTATTATCTCCTGTGATTTTTATCTCAAAAGCTTCATACTAATATTACATCAGACAGCCAAATAATAAAAGGCTTTATGTTTTAGTCGCTACAAATATACTTTATGTCAAAAATTGGAATTATTTTTAATGTCATTGCAGATCTTTCTAATGATTTTTCTCTCCCTTAAATCAAAACTAAGACTGTCATTCTGACTTTAAATACACGATACATCATGATATATAATTTTGAAAATGTACCTGCGTTCACTATGCTTTGAATTTAAAACCATATTTTAATGTGTTTTAATGTAATTATATAAATTTTATCTTCAATGCTTTTACTTCATTAGACAGATTTCAATTGAAAAAAATCATTATATGTGGCATTTAATGGTTATTTAAAGTGGTCTTTAATCATTTGTAACCATAGCAATAATTATATTCAAAAGGGTGAAATTGATGTTAATTTTCCGGTTGTAAAGATGGATTGTTAAGTTTTTACATAAGTGTTTCGAAGCAAATCGGTCGCTTAATGACTGTTTAATATGCTTTTAATATTTATGACCGATCAGATTATGACTTATTTGCTTAACATGGTAATTAACAATTTAAAATTAAATAAATGCATCCTTTGTTACCTCATAAATCTTCTTAATGAACCAATGGTGCGAGAAATGGATTACTCCAGCCTCCTTTACATAGATTACTTTAAATAATTTTGTCCAGACTTGGAAAGATGAAAACTATGAGTACCTGAACTCAGATAATTTTGTTTCTTAACAGATAAACATCCTAATTAATCTAAAGATTTTTTTTTATAAAAAAAACTGTTCAAAAGAAAAGCTCCTAAATTAAAAAAAATGAGCAAAAAAATAATAAATAAATATTTTGAAAACAACAAAAAAAATCTCAAACCAAGAAATAATTAAAATCCTAAATTAAAAATGGCAGATAAAAAAATAAGTTAATCTGCTTTAAATTAATGTCAGAAGTCAACACATCATTTGGGCTGAAAGAAAAATTGAGAATAAAAATAAAAGCAAATATGCATCAAAAATTAAAAGCTTTTAAGAACACAACTATGTAAATACAGAATAATTCCTTTTGGGCTTTTTACTGTAAAAATACGTCATTATTGTGGTTAATAACATTATTAAGAAGAGGTGCGTGAATTAAAAACAGAAAATCCCATTAAAAATTGAAAAGATTTTATCAAAGACATTAATTCCAATTGAACCGAAATCTTTAAGTATCCTTCAGTTTTCTTTGTTGACAACCTATTGTTGAAACAATTTTTATTAAGAATGTATATTAAAATGCTTAAAAATTTTAAGTGTTATGATTCATTTATGTGAAAATATATATGGTAGAATTTTACGCCTATAATGAAATTTAGTTTGTAATTAATTTCATTAATACTGATAGCGTGTTCTTCTACATTATATTTGTCCATTTAAAAATTACAGGTATTCTATAACGAGATTAAATTACTCTAGATACTATAATATTAAAATTTAATTTCTTAATTTTTTTTAAAATAAATTCCATTATTGCAATATTTCAAATAGTTTATTAGGTTAAAAAACTTTTTTTAATTAAAAATATTTCTATTAAAAAAAAAAAAAATGATGCATTTACAAGCACGAATATGTCTTATTATGAGGATCAGTCACTGTATTCTTCGCAACTGTCCGGACCTTTTTAACCGAAAATGATGTTTCATAAAAAATTGTTGGTAACACTGGCTGCATTGTTTTCCAGTGATGAGCGTGATGTGACAGAAACAATTTATTCTATCAGTAGTCATATTATTTCGTTGTAATTAACTTTCAAATTTAAACACAAACTAGAAAAATAGTCCTTTCACAAAATCTTCTATAATTGCTTGAAGTGTTACAATGACATAAAAAAAATCAGTGATTTTTTTATTATTGTAAAACGCATATTTTGCAAATATGCATATTTATATCATTGCAAAATATGGTGCATATTTTGCAATGATACATGCAGTTTAAAAAAGAAAGAAATCGATCAGTCCATATGACTAAGCTCTATTTGAATTGGCAGCTTGCCAATTTCCCATACAATCGTTGGTGAGACTATATTTTCTCTCTTCGAATGAAAATGCCTAAATTGCAATGCAAAAAAATGGTTATCGAATTTAGACTCGGATTTATTCATAAAAAAATCAGTAAGTCATGCTACGTTGCATGTTTAAAAAATCTGGCAATTGTGCAGAAATTTAGTTTTTCTTCCAAAATATAAACGATTTTTGTAAAACTATTTATATGTAATTTTTTTTACTGAAATTTCAATAAGTCTTTTTGACTTCTTATCATTTTATTTCATTATTTATCATTTAGCATCTTTTACAACACATGAATTTCGAGATAAATGTGATAATATTTAAGTTAATAAAATTTATTATCAAATGTTAACGGATAAATTTACAAAATCTTATATAGATCATTCAATGTACATGTAATGTTTTGTGGTAGTGAATAAATTGGACAAATAAAGAGTCTTGCAGAAAGGTAATTAGTTTTTATTAATTAATAGAAGAATAACATAAAATTAGTTTTCTGCTTGATTTTCATACTCAAAAAAATCTAACCATACTATTTATAATGAAGGTTTCTTTGAAAACACTAATACAATTTTTTAAAATGTTTATTTATATCTTAGAATAACAATAAGCATTTACATAGTATTAACATTAAAATCTTTTAAATCATACAGTAACAACGTAATTTATTTTTAATTTGGCCTTATTTTTTTCATATTTTATCTATTTAGTCTCTTTGAATAGATATTCATTTAAATAATAATATCTTCTCTAAAACTATCTTCAGTGAAATGGGAGGAAGATTTTTAAAAAAAAAAGAAATAAGTAAAAATTGTAATCAGGTTTTTACCTGGAAATAAATTTTCCATAAAAAATTTTTATCTGAATCTTTTTACTAAAGAGATAAAAATAATTTTTCTAATCCATTGATACATAAAAAAGGTTTGCATAAAAAATATTTTTGCATTTAAATGCATGGTTTGTTTTCCTGATAATTAACGTATCTAATTTTTTTTTATTTGAATCAAAATTAAAGTGTATTGTACAAACGCATTCTTTTTTCTATCTAAAGAAGTTAAAACAGTATCAGTTCTTCATAAATAAGTTATTTTCAATTATTCCATTTTTTTTTTTAATATTCACATATTTATATTAAAAAATATGATACTTTAAAATAACATTAGGGTTTTTAAACACTTATTGTAACTGGTTTGAGATTGAATTAAAGCTTTTAAAACTCTCTGGGGATATCCTTTCTCATTTCATGAAACGCATACACTTCTTACGACTTTATATACTATTTTAATTAAATTATTTATAAAATACATCTAATTAAAATATTTTTGTAAGTTTATGGTATGAATTGTGTTCTAATGTGAATTTGTTTTTGTTTTTTTTTTCAGTGCAATTTTTGGACTTGGGAAAAGAACTGGTAAGTTCAAAGAATTTGATTTTCCTTTTTACAGTAAGTTTTAAAGAAAAAAAAATTATTATCGTTATTAAATTAAACGCCATTTTAAAATGATTGCAGATTCTTATTCAGCTTGATTTAAAAATTAATTTTTCTACTGTATCTTGCTATGTAGCATTATTATCTTGCTATGTAGCATCATTTACATAATTAATTAATATAATATTAATTATATAATTAATTATGAAAATGCTACATTAACATATTTAGCATAATATGTAACATAATATTTAACCGAATAAGTTAAACATATTTTTAATTAACATAATATTAATTAACATATTTTTTTAAAGTATTGCTCTTCAGGGTATTAATAAAATATCTCTTGTTGTATTATAAGGAATGGTTTTAAATCAAACTAAATAAAACGATCTCTATTAGTGTTTTTTACTTGTAAATTAATAAAATTATAGCAACGAATTTATAATTCATTTAGTAATTTTTTCATTAGCAGTACCATCTTTTAATTTAAATACTTCATCTTTTCAAATTACAATAAATTTTAAAAAAAACTGCATTATTTCAATATTTGTGATAGATCTTTCGTCTTGAAAAACATTGACTATTGTCAATATTTCTTCAAACAAGATAAAATTAATCAAATATCCTTTAATTCCTCCTTTAAACAATAAGATCTCAGAAACACATTAGAAAAACGATTTTTAAAAAAAGCTAATGTTCTACTATTTTAAAGTTGTCAAAAAGTCCTTATGTCCTTCAGTGGTGTCCTTACGAATTTAAAAATTTATTTTTCAAACTACAAAAAACTATTTTAAATGCCATAAAGTTTCGTAATTAGAGAGTTATCATTAATGTGTGTAGAAGAAATTACAGAAAATATAATAACCCGAGACAAAAAATAAAAGCAGAGTGCAGTGCTGTCCATTGATACGCCCACAATGTTGGGCGTTAGATTGTAGTGTTGTGGGTTGTGCTGCTGGATTGTAACTGGGTGTGGTTGGGTTGAGACACAAGTTTGAGAACTCCCAGCTTTATTTACACACGCACAAACACCACACACAGACAATTAAAGACAGATAATAATTAACACAGTTAAAGATATATACTTATAGATTCGTGGAAGGATTCCATGAAAAAAACAAAAATAAAGATACTCAAGTAGGCACTCGATGCGCGAAATATGCTTCTCCAGATGAGAGTCTGTAGGCCAATTGATACACAGGAGTGTGCTCAATATATTTATCGGGGTGAGAGACTGTAAACAAAACTTTCTCAGCGGTAGCGCCGATTCCGCAGTACTTCCTCCCGGGTGACAATCTCGAGGCTTACTGACCTGTTTTCCACAGGGTGCGCTCTCGACAATGCGCAGGCGGAAATGCGTAGGAGGAAGAATGGTTACAAGAGTAAACAAGGCATTTTCTGTTCAGAAATGTAATCACTTTTGTACAACAAAAACATAAAATAACATTTATTCTATATAAATGTTATTTTTTTCTAAATCACCCGATAAAAAAGGAATTACCAAACATAGAAAATTCATTCAAGATACGATATATATATATATATATTTGTGTGTGGGGGGTTGCAATGCGCTTTGACAGTATAAAGTGATAAAGGAAAAAATCATATTTTAGTGACAAAAAATATTAAATATTTAACATTACTTAGTTACCATAAATTATCAGTTTAAATCGATGAATGATTTAATGATTTACCAAGTTTTCAGATTGCTGTAAATTATTGCAAAAAATGGGAAAATATAATTTATGAATTATAGTTTGAAGAACTAACCTTTGAATCACCATTAAATGAGTCACTAAAGTCACTTGTACATATTCAAACATTATCTTTTGTATAATATTGTAAAAATATATTTCATAGCAATAAATCAATCAAATCATCTTACTGTTTTTCATATTTTTCTTTATTAAACTTATGAGTTGGTAAAAGTTTTTCTGTATTTTTAATTTTCATTACAGTTATCTTCTTTAGTTACATAAGATGCAACTCTTTAATTGAACATTTCTTCCTTTTACGATTCTGGATTAGTAGTAGAGATACTTTATTATTATTTTTAAATTTAAAATTGGGTTGGGATTATTGTTTTCAATTGGAAACATGCAGCTAAATTTAAGCAAGTTTGCAAAACTCAGAAGTAAACATAGATTTATACGTCACTGATATGATCTTGCGAAATTAGTTTTGCTGTTTAGTTTTCTTTTAAGTTTACAAATTTATAATTAGAAACATATCCTATCTGTAATAGAAAAATTTCAATGATTATGCTACACTTTCATTTATTTTAGAGAATTACATTGTATCTTGTGAAAATTATCCTTTCCTTCCATTTTAAGGATTACAAAGAACAATGAAATGCAAAAGTTATTGTATAGACCCAATATCGTGCAATACGTTATCATATATAACTCTTGATAACTATAACAAACTTTATTTTTCATCTCAGTTCGATATAAAAGTTTCGAAGGGTAATTTTATCTTCAAAAAGATGCCTTTATAAAAATTAATATGATTTTCATAAATTGATTTTTTACTTTTGATATAAAGTTTTATTTTGCTTTTTCGAAAATATATTTTCTTTTCTATAATCCGCCTTTGAAAATAATCTAGTAGTATATTTTATAAGGAACTTATAGTGTTGTTTTTTTTAATTTAAGCTTCACAAACTTTTTGAAAATTAATTTTGTAGTATCAAATTCTTATCAAATTTTAGAAATAATTAATCTGGGAAATTGAAAAATGTAATAAATAATATAAATGCAGACATTTTAAATGCATGATAGATACATTTGTATTTTACAAAATGATAATTATTACTACATGAAACATTTATCTATTTCAAAATGACACCAAATTCTCATTTACTTTACTAAAAAGGCTGTTATCAATAAATATCGACTCTTCCTTGAATACAATCGCCAATTATGTAATCAGTTAACGTTAAAATTGATAGAGTTTATTTTTACAAAATTTTTATTTTGAGGATGTACAATACATAAATAGGGAATTGTATTAAAATCTTAATTTAAGGTTTTGTCTCGAATTTTTTACATTAAATTATTTAATTTAAAAAATAAGGTAAAACATAGATTTTTGCAATTACTGGTTGAAAGAAAATGCTAATTAGTTAGTGTATTATATTTAAGAAAGTTTTTGTTCTCCTTCGTTTTCTATAACAATAAATTAATTTTTTTTACCAATCTAATCAGAAATTTTTAAGCATTAGAACACAACAAAAACTTACATTCTCATGTATCTAATTCAAATTTCAATTTTAGGCAAACTGTGTTAAAAAGCATTTGAGTGATATTATCTAATATCAAAAGCAATTTTTTCAAAGGGAAATGAAACTAAACAACATAATTTTACACTAAAATCTCATAATATTAGTCAAGAATTTAGATAATTATTATTACTTCTGACGTTGTTTTGTCAAAAGCATAAAAAATGAGAAATAAAAATTGTCTAATCGTCCTCCGTTTAGAGAAAGTTCTGAGTTTTTGTCAATTGTATTTGACCAGAAAATCATAACGATTTTTTAAAGTTCGGAAATATCTTAAAGATAGAATGCCGCAATAAAATAAAATGCAGTTTTTCTGTGATTCCTTTAGTACATTTAGAATAATAAACAAATTTTCACGTGTATTTGAATTAAGTAACTTTACAGAAAACTACAAAGAAATTTATTATATGATCTGTAAATTAAAGTTTAGAAAAAAATGAAAAAGTATATAAATTGGTTGTGATAAGAAAGAATAATTTACTCTCGTTAAAAAATGCTCTGCAATGCTTTGAATAATTCATTGTAATCTTTCAATAATCCATTTGTAAATTTATTTATTTGTAAATAGTTATACCATGTTGATGAAAATGGCATTTTCTGTGATTCCTTTAGTACATTTAGAATAATAAACATTATTTCACGTGTATTTGTATTAAATAATTTTACAGAAAATTTATAATATTGTCTACAAATTAGAGTTTAGAAAAAAAAATATATATTAATGTATGGTGATAAGAAAGAATAATTTACTCTAATTCAAAAATGTCCTACAATGCTATATCTTTGTACACTGAAGTGACAAAAGTCATGGGATACATCTTAATATCGTGTCGGCCCTCCTTTCGCCCGGCGAAGTGCAGCAACTCGACGTGGCATGGACTCAACAAGTCGTTGGAAGTCTTCTGCAGGAATATTGAGCCATGCTGTCTCGATAGACGTCCATAATTGTGAAAACGTTGATGGTGCAGGATTTTGGGCACGAACAGACCTCTCGATGATGTCCCATAAATGCTCGATGGGATTCATGTCGGGCGATCTAGGTGGCCAGATCATTCGTTGGAATTGTCCAGAATGTTCTTCAAACCAATCGCGAACAGTTGTGGCCCGGTGACATGGCGCATTGTCATCCATAAAATCCCATCGTTGTTTGGGTACATGAAGTCCATGAATGGCTGCAAGTGATCTCCAAGTAGCTGAACATAAGCATTTCCAGTCAATGTTCGGTCCAGTCGCACCAGAGGACCAAGTCCATGCCATGAAAAAGCTGCCACACCATTACGGAGCCACCACCAGCAATTTGAAAGTGCCTTGCTGACAGTTTGGGTCCATGGCTTCGTGGGGTCTGCGCCACATTCGAACCCTACCATCAGCTGTTACCAACTGAAATCTTGACTCATCGGACCAGGCCACGGTTTTCATTCATCTAGGGACCAACCGATATGCTCACGTAGTAACGATGTCGTTCTGTCAGTAAAGGCACTCGAGTCGGTCTTCTGCTGGAATAGCCCAAGAAAGCCAAATTTCTCCACAGTTCTAACAGACGAGTCCCTTGTACGTTCCACATTGATTTCTGCGGTTATTTGACGCAGTGTTGATTGTCTGTTAGGAATTTACGACTCTTTGCAGACGTCGCCGGTCTCGGTGGTTAAATGCAGGCGGTCGACCACTGCGCTGTCCATGGTGGGATGTTATGCCTGAAATTTCATACTCTCGGCACACTCTTGACACAGTGGATCTGGGAATGTTGATTTCCTAACGATTTCGAAATGGCATGACCCATGCGTCTAGCTCCAACTAACATTCCGCGTTCAAAGTCTGTTAATTCCCGTCCTGCGGTCATCATCACGTCAAAACTCTTCACATGAATAACTTGAACAGAAATGAAAGCTCTGCGAAAGCACTGCGCATTTAGACCTGTTCTACGCGATGCTACTGCCATCTGAAAATTTGCATATTGCTATCCCATGACTTTTGTCACTTCAGTGTATAATTCATTTGTGAATTTATTTATTTGTAAATAGTTATGCAATGTTGTCGAAAAACATTTAAATAATGTTTCCAGTAGTATATTATTTAGGAAAGATTTTCTTTAACCTCAACAGGAATGAATGATTTAGAGTAAATAAAAATTATTTAACTTTTCCTTTTAAGGTATTTTATTTATTTCACAACGAGAGCAGAAGAAGTATATAAAAACAATTTCTATAAATTAAGAATATTAGTTGACATATTGAGTTGAATGATGAATTCCAGAGATGATTTATAACATACTAAAAGTTCTATTAATTAACATCATTAAATAAATTTTATATTCTATCTACTTTTCTCACAGAAAGAGATTTTAACACTGTCTCTCATTGACTTACTACCTACTACTACTACTACTACTACTACTACTACTACAGCAGTTTGAGTCTTCCATATATGTGATGCTACGAACAAAAATATAAACCATAAAAATATAAAAAAATATAAAAAAATGTAAATAAATAGTATTAAAAATGTAAATATTAGTTAAAATATTAAAAAAAATGTATGTATATATATACAAAAATCATTAATAAAATTACCTTTATTAAGAATATTAATAGTTAAAAACTGTATGTATACAATAAAAATTATTAATAAAATTACCTTATTAAAAAAATGTTAACATTAGTTAAAAAATGTATACAAAAATTAGTAAAATGTTATTAATAAAATTACCTTATTAAAAATGTTAATAGTTAAAAAATTATGCATACAATAAATTATTAAAAAATTGTTAATAAGATAACGTTATTAAAAATGTAAATATACAAAAAAAAAATAAACGTCACATATTTAGCCATCGAGCCTTAATGGCAAATTATTCCTGAAAAACCATACTGATTCTTCATCTTTTTCACAATAAATAATTAATATTTATCGAGAAAGATTTAATTTTATCAGTTAGAATAATTTTATACATAAAAAAAAAAGATTTTATACATAAATTTAAGGGTTTCTTAATAATTTTACGGAAATTTTAAAAATCACATCTTTGATACTTTTTCTAAACAGGGTTTATAATTTAGTAACGTATAAGTAGTTTATGAATCTAAGTTGTAACAGTGATGGATCTGGCTTCCTTGAGAAGGCATTTCTCTTTTCTTCCTCGGGAGTAATCAAAGAAAGCATACATTAGCAAAAACTGGCTTCCGTAAAAAGAAACTTTCTGCCAAATGTATTTTTTCTACCCTACTCCATTCTTTTATACCCAAAGGAATATTTTTTTTTGAATAGGGTTCTTTTGTTTGCAGTGCATGCGGAATTCCATTCATCGCAAACTTATAGAAGAGTTCTTTTTTTTAGAGTGCAAAGTCAAATATATTTTTAGGGTGTTATTTTTTGTTGGTAGCATCATATATATGGAAGATTCAAACTACTCTAGTAGTAATAGTAGTAGTAGTAGTAGTAGTAGTAAGTCAATGACAGAGAGTGCTAAAATCTATTTTTAGTGAGAAAAGTAAATATATTAAATTCACAGCCATTCAAAAACTCTACTTATGTCATGCAGACTTATTTAATGATATTACCAAATAAACTTTTAGTATGTTATAAAACATCTCTGCAACTTATCATTCAAAGCAATATTACAAACAATATTCTTAATTTGTAGAAATATAAAAAATTACTGCATTATTGTTATAAACAAATATATAAAATCCATAAAGTACTCTAATCAAAACGAGAATGCATGTAGGATTTATTACTTCACATATCATTCTTAGTTTCATTATAAGTAGAAGTTGTGGCATGAAATTTATTTTTCCGTGCTATCGGAATACATCACTGGATATTTTTACTCTGAATCCAGTTTTCTTTATAGCAGATATGATACGGATTCAAAAATCCACATAGCTACATATACCTTTATTTTACTTAGTTTATTAGATAAATTTATACTTAGAATATTAAAACTCAGTTCCCAAATTTTGATTTTCTTAATATACTTGTTTTTTACATATATTGTAGGTATAAGTGTTTTTGGTTTCTGTATGTATATGTATTTGGTTGGCTAATGTAATTTTTTTCTTTTACTTTTTGATATCAATTATATATTACTTCTGATGAAATGCATTAGTTTAATAAAAACTAACTTAAATATATAATTCAGTATTAAACATATATAACACTTCATATCAACTTTTAATTAATGTTTTAATCATGTTCTCAATTTAAGAAAAACATTTTTAATTAAATATGACGACATATGTATGTGACATCTTTTTATTTCAAATTAGTTACTTAAATGAATACATTGACAACAGGAAAAGATACTTAATAAACACATCGAATTAATTTCAACGAATATTTAATGATACTTTAATCTTCTATTTATGTTGGTTTACTGTCTTCTTTATTCTTTATTTACTTTATTTAATTTAATCTAGTTTATTTCAAGTTTCTTCTTAATTGTCCACTAGGAAATTCTTTATGAAAATACAATTTTACGATATTAATCTGAAAAAATTACATTTATCAATGTAATAATTTTAAATGTGACGATTTTATAAAATATCACTTTCAAGATGCGATAAATGTCACTTTGATAAATGTTATCCTTAAAATCTTGTAACTTTATATCTGCTAACTACAGTTAATATTCAAACTCTTCCTTATTACACTATCTGTTATTTTCTCTTTAATTTCTTTTCTACCGCCTATTTTTATTTTCAAAAGTTTTGAATTCTTTTTTTTTTTCACTAGTAAACAAAGTTTAATTCTCATATATTTATCACTAGCTTACCTGCTTAATTTTTAATCATTTGAACCAAGATAGAAATGGACAAAAAAAAAACTATTCATTCCATGGAACAGTTTGACCTTTTCACCCAATCCATTCTAAAAAAAAAATTCTTGCTTCTTTTTAGAATTTTTTTTTTTAATTTTTCATTCATCCCTATATCCTCCCTCAACTCTCATAACTCTTCCCACTCATCCTTACAAGCAAAAAAGGATGAGTGGGGGGCTGTAATGTTCCTAGGTTAGCTAGAAAATTAATGAAACGACAGAAATTGATTACATTTATGGGCATTTATTTTTGATTGTACACGTTACAATTTATTCCACTTTTTTTTAAATAGCTGTTTAATACAAGGCAAGTAAGGGAGGGTAGGATAACTTTATTCTATGGGATTCTTGAGCCACTCCTATTTACTCTACAGTAAATTCATTTTTCTTTCTAAAATTAGCAGTATGTTAACATATTTATAATTTTGCATCCTTGAAAAAGAAATCACTTATCATGGTGTCATTTTGAAAATAAATTGATCAATAGTTGCTTTTTTTTTCTCTCTGAAGTAAATATTCAAGTGAATAATTTATATTTTTTTTTGCAAGTTTTGGATTAGACCGCAACAGTTTAGCTAGCTTTAATAATTATAATTTCAGTTACATTCTAAATCTAAAAAAGCTGTAAGATCTATTTAGTAAAGCGCGCGAAAAAAAATGGTGATTGTGGGGATACTTGTGACACTGAGAATGGGGATTTATAAGCCATGTTTCCTTACTAACAAGTTGATTTATTAATTTTATTAGGCATTATTGGAAGAGTTTTTTTTTACAAAATGTGTCATGTATAAGAAGTATCTGATGGTTGTATATAAAAAAATTGAATTTTACAGTAGGTCTTGAATAATAAATCTTTTTACAATAACAATGTATGTTTTTTTTTTGCTCTCAATTTTTGCTTTAGGTGTTGTACAAAACCTTTTTTTGTGTGCTGAATGTTTTCCAACTATGAAATTAATAATTATTAGTTCACCTACACTAATTTTTGTGTCATTTTAATTGTTTTTAAAATATGATATTTTGAAGTGGAACGATGGTATCAGCAGGAAACCTGCTATTGACGATTGGTTGCTGTTAAAATATACAGGAAAGAAAAACTTGTTGATCAACTACTTAAAATTTCAGAAGTTACACTTGCGTCCTGTTCTCTTCTGTGAACAGGGGAATCCGTCTAGCATGATGCAGAGATCATAGAGATTGGGGTACGGATCAATGGACGACCGTTCTCTCCAATGGAAGAATCCATGTTCCGCCTAACCACTAATTTTTGACTTACTTTCATATGAAGAGAAGCAAAAAGATGCGCTATCTGACCTCCAATGTCCGAGAAATTTACCATTTCGACAGCAGAGGCTTTATGGTCTGGACAGGCATCATGTTTCATGATTGCACACCTCTCCATGTCTTCGAAAGAGGCACTGGGGCTGGTATGAGATGTAGGGATGCGGTTTTGGGGCACTATATTTGCTTTTTCCGAGGTCCATTTGGCCTTGATTTCATTTGAATGTACGAAAACGCTCAACCACATAGAGTTCACAGATCGATTATTTCAACATTAGAGATTGAAATAACTCTATCTCCTCGACGATTCCAGATTCTCAAACGGCGAATATCATCAGACAAACAGAATCGAGATTCGTCGTTGAATACCACATTGTTCCATTCAGTCATCCAAGTAGCTCTATAAGCAGTAGCTCGTAAGCTTACAATTTGAATATTCTTCTGAAGCGTAGAACTGGAAATTCTGGATCCATAGAGTGTAGCGATAGTTGGTTCATATGCCGTTTGCTTTCCTTCTATCTCGGTCTATAAAAATATGACCGATTTACATTTCAGATCATCTACATAACTTGTTCACCTGCTTATGCTCTTAAATTCTCATATGTATACGGCTGAATCTTTATGGTGTTGCATTTTCTATGTCAGGTTGTGTAAATCAGAGATATATTTTGAAGCTGATAATAATTAAAATTTTTGTTCTTCACCAAGAGTTATTTCATATTTTTATCTCTAGAAATACATCGCCTTCACCCATCCTTCAGGCTCGTGCCAAATATATTGAGATATGGCATATACCAACTTTAGATAAACACTGTTCTTCGTCAACAAAAGTTTAACTCCAATTAAAAACTGAAATTCTTTATTATAATTATTATCGTAGATCTTTTTTTTATCACTGAATCATTTTTAAATTAATTAGGAATATAATATTTTTTATACGGATTTTAAAATTTGCTTTATTATTCAAATTTTGAAATAATTGTTTTGTATTTTCTGTACTGCATATACTATTATTGAATATACACAAACCCGCATATGGCTCTCACTGATCTGAAACCTCTGTCATATACTTCCATAGAATATACACAAATCAATATGTGACTATCATTGATTTCATGGATGCAAATATTTGGCATATTCTATTATTGAATATACACAATGCCGTGTGTGGTTCTCATTGATCTCATGCGTGAAAATTCCTGGCATATATTAATAGAGAATGCATACGCCAAATATTCCATCTGTAAACATTTTATTCTAATTAACTAAGGCGTAATACAATACACATTCGATAATCAAACATCATTAACTGATTCAAAAACTAAATCAAAATTGACAAATAGATAACAATCACTTTTCATAGGAGGCAAACAACTAATTTTACTGAACAAAGCAACCCTCATTGATATTCATCTCTAGTTACCTAACTATAATAACTATTCCCAGATTTCAGATTTGTATTTGTTTTTAATTTGATGCACGGCTTTTGCATAAAATTTTATATTGTTATCAAATTAAATTTGATTAGATTTCAAGTTATTACAAATCAGTAAACTTAATCAATATAGCTTCAAGAATAATCTAATAAAATATGTATGTCACAAAAGAAGATTTTTCATTTCATTCAGCAAAAAGGAAATAAACATTGCAGACAAACAATTTCTCTAATTAATAAAGAGTACAATGCAATTTAATATATAATAGATATTTTCTGCTTTTCAGTTTTTTAAAATCCTTTCCTTTTTACAATAATAAAAGCAAATTAGTTAGTCTTTTGAAATCAGTAATATTAATAGTTTTTGTTTTTATAACAAAGAAAATTTTTTTGATTGTTTGAATTACAGTGAGTGTAGAACGTATTTATACAGCGCCGATTTATAATGAAAAGCACTTTTATTATTTAAAATAGCGTACATTTCTTCCAAACAATTATCTGAACAATTATTATGTTATTCGTAGAAATAAATATCAATTTCATAAACTATTTTTAACTTAGAGTTTTAAAATAATTATCAAAAGCTGCGTATGGCTTTCACTGATCTGAAACCGCTACCAAATACTTTTATTGAATATACGCAAAGAATCATGTGAATTTCATTGATTTCATGCATATAAACATTTGACATATACTGCTATTGAATATACACGAAGTTAAATATTCTATATATTTTGTTATGTATTTTATTTTAATTATTTATTAAAAATTTTATTATTTAAAAGTGCTAGCATTTCGTGGAAACAATTATTCGAACAATTATTATGTTATTCGTCGAAATAATTATCAATTTCAAAAACTTTTTAACTTAGAATTTTAGAATAATTACCAAAATGTTTATAAATTTGTATTAAAAAATTAAGAACAGCCAAGTCGAATGAAATTTGAATGCGTAACAGTAATAGCATATGTCAGGTGTTAGCATACATGATAACAATGATAGCCACATGCTGCTTTGTGTATATTTATTAATAGTATATTCCAGGGGTCTGAGTACAAATGGTGAGTGTACAAATGTGAGGGGGTGAGTGTACAAATTATTTTAGACGCTTTCTAGTAGACATGCAGAAATAAAATTTTAATTTTAAGTTTAAATATAACACTAAGAAATGCGGAGGAAACATTCGAGACTTCTATTTCTGAGAATTTTACAATTTTGCAATGAAAATAAAACAATAATAAAATTTCAGTTTTTATTGGGAGTCCTTGTTCTATCATACAGTCAGTAATTAAAAGATTTGGTACTTTTTCAACTTTACTTAACCAAGCATGCAGTTATCGACCATCCGCTCTCAGCGTCGATTCATTGTTCATCAATTGATAAAGTAATCAAAGATTAGTGCTCCTAAAATAGCAGTTCAACTCTAGAAGCTGGAATAAACGCATCTTTAAGTACAGTACGAAATACATGCAAAGAAGTTTGTTTCCACGTTCAAGTTACTAGAAAGCAATATTTTATATAATGTAGGAAAGAGAATCGTAAAGGAGAAGGAGAATCATAAACTGCGCTTTGTTCTTGCAGAAAGAATCTACATGATGGTTCTAAAATTACCTTTTCGCATGGGAGTCAGTTCAATATTTTTGGATTTGATGGGTGAGAAAGATGTGGAGAAAAACCAAACATTGAATGCATCAAAATAATCTTTTAAGTATGGTGGAAGTTTTGCTTGGGGTTGGATGAGTATCTCTAGCCTCCGGAAATCTGGTCATTATTTATGAGATCACGAGAATAATTTACAATCATGTACTGCAAAGTACGGCACAAAAAAAAAAAAATACGACTCAAAATAGGACATTCTGCAAAATAGGGTAGATTAAATTTTTTTGCACAATATAATCCTAAATATACTAAAGACTTAAACACTAGGAGTGTTCTATAGATCGCCAAAATTCTTCCACTGTCAGGATATCAACCCTATTGAACAATAATTGCATGTTTTAGACAACAAAGTAGTACTGAGGTCCATTTCTAGAAAAGTGATATAAAATTTGATCTACAAGAACTGAATTCTATTTGAAATATAATTTTTTTTCAAAACTGGTCAAATCCATCCCACGAAGACTACAGTCTGTTATAAAAGCTAAATGATATCTAAATATTAATTATAAATTATTTGTAAAATAAATTGTAAAATATTTTTCATTCCTATAACAATTTCATGGTTTTTATTAATATTATTATTTTGATTTGTGTATAGTACTTGAATTTATTTATGTTATACTGCAAAAAAATACTTATAACTCTTAAATCTATAAAATTGTAAAAATAATTTTAATGATTTTTTTTTAAGAGAGTATGATTAATATTGTTTTAATTCTATTACAATTCGTCTAAATTTTTTTCAACAGTTTTCCAATATATTTTTCAGGGTAAAACAATATATTTATATAAACATACAACTTTTAATTTTATTTGAAGAGTAAAGATTAAACCCCTTTAATAGTTTTGGACTTTATTTTAAGCTGATGGAGGAATTAAAATATCAATAAAGCTTGCAGAGAAGGAATTATAAGTTTACTTATCAAACTGATGACGTTTCAGAGATAAAGATTATAAATAAAATAATCCCTTATTTATAAAAGTCTTAGAAATAAATCGAGGTTTTATCAATAATGTTTCAAACATAAAATATGAAAACTTTATTTTTGAAATTAAAAAAAATCTAAACCAAAAGCGATTGCAAAATACCCTGCGTGGTTAACATAACACTATTAAAGATTTGTTTATTTTTATAAAATATAATTTATAAATAAAGTTAAATAGCTTCAAATTAAAAAAATTTGTTCAAAAATACCATATACTATGTTAAACCAAATACCTTTAAGACTTTTCTATTAAGCACTATTAAATTAATCTCGAACTTAGCTTTCTTGTTAATGGAAATAGAATAAGAAAAGATGAACAAGTAACTTTGAATGAAATGAATGTTTTGTAAACAGCTTTTTAATTAAAGCATAACATCTTACAAATAGTAGTCAATTAGAGAAATAATTTATTTGAATAAATCAACTTAAATAACTTCTTTTGATTTTCCTATTGTTCATTTCATTCGCATGCTTCACAATATGCTTAAATCCATCTGATCTAGCATTGTAACAAACGTATGAAAATTATCAGATGTCTGATACTTCATTGATAGTAATGATATCTTCCAGCTATTCGGAGGAAAAGTAAACATCTGATTTAATGGCAGAAGTGGACGAATCGATTATTTGTTAGACGTGCAAGTCAGATAAAACGTTTCAAAGCAATTATGAAAGAAATAAGTTCAATAATTTTTCTTGAATATTTCAGCAAATTTTCATTGGGATCATAAAACTGAACATTTTAATTGTAAAAAATTAAAACTGCCCGAAAACACCTTGTTATCCAATTATACTACTATGCTTAAATCCATCTGATTTGGCGGATTTTGAATTTTCTAAGCAATAGCTCTTGGGACTATACTTAATTTGACTGCCACTTCAAGATATTTTAGTACACAATGTATGGTATTCTTACATATTATTTCTGCCATATAAGTTGAAAGATTTTCAATATTCTACAATAAAGTAGTTAAATAACTTACATAATGTATTATTTAAGAATATTTAGTGGCTAAAATGAATATTTATAAAAATTAATGGAGAATTCAACTAGGAATCTTAAGGATTATAGAATCATAAATACATTAATTGAGTTTATACAATAAATGATTTTACTGACTTAAAAAGTAGATCTAACTTTATTTTTACTATTATTTTATATTTTATTTTTTATGCTTGCTTTATTATTTTTGTGCTTTAGCTCAACAAGAGAATTCTTTAATAATCAAATGCAATATGTTTTGTTCAATATAATTTGTACAGGCAGAATTAAATACGTAATTTATTTCTATTGTTTCGTCTTATATTATCAACAAAGCATATTAAAAGTGCATTGAATTTAATTGGCAAATATACAAACAAATATCTTTGATAAATGATTTTAATATCTATATTATAAAAAGAATTTTTGATACTTAACAATCATTTTCTTAATTAACATTTTAATATATATATATGTTTAGTAAATGATAATTAGAACCAAAGAAATATTCTTTAGTTTATTCATTTGATTAAAAATAATTATTACATGAAACAAAAATAATAAACCATTATACATTTTAATCTTTCTTAATATTTAAAAAGCTTTTTCTAGGGCCATAATAGGAGAATTGTCTTAAAACTCGAAAGAATGAAAAATAATTGTTTAAACTCCTTATTTTCAATAATCCTTGAATACAACATTGAATTTTAATAATGTAAAAATAAAATTACATTGAAGATTATAAATAAATTACGAGTGAAATTTTTTTTTTATTAATATTCTTTTATTTAAATTTATTTAATCTCCAAATAGTTTTATAAACATTTATGCAATTAGTGAAATTAATAAAAATATATAAAAACTGAATGCTCTTAAATATTTGAGCACTTAATCACAAATTGAAACTGTTTTTAACTTCTTTCATTGTTATTTTTAAACAGATTATATTTCAAATGAAATAATAAAAACCGTTCTCTTGAGTGCAAAGCCTCTTAAGTGACAGCATTGTTCAAAGAAAAATTAAATTCCTAGAAATATTTTTCCAGGATAAAAAGAAAAGATAATGAAGAAAAAAATCAAAATATTCAACTAAAAATATCTTTCAACTTTATTTTAGGTAGTTAATTTCGAATTTAACGCGACTCAAGAAAGAATGCTACTATATATCTATATTTTTTTTCCTGAAAAGTTTTCTTTTCAAGTTTCACCACCATTCCCAATGCGTAATTAATTTCTGCTTGTTAGCTTAAAGCTACAAACTATCTCTTCTTTTATTAAACTCAGCACAGATAACTTCAGTAAAATAATTAATAAATTTAAAATTTTCACTAGATTCTTTCAAAATTTTTACTTAAAAAAAAAGAGTTATCTAGAATGTGTGTTTACATTTGAATGGGTTTGACATTTATTAAATCCACTTCGGTATTTTGAATCATTATAATTGTGTCTAAAGTGAAGAAACACTTTTTAACTTTTTTTTTTTGTAGATAAAAGAAGAAAATGTGACAATTAAGAAACTTATACCCAAGTTGCATGCTTTTGAAAAATAATGAATGACTTTAAAGACTACTGATTAGAAAAAAAAACTACAGATAACATTTTTAAATTCGAAGAAAATATAACTTTAAAAATTTGAATTTTGAAAAATTGTTTTTGTTTTTTTGATGAGAGTACTTTTTGATAGTAGATTTAAAATATTTTACCAGCTAATAATGAATTTCAATTTCTAAAATGTAGTATTAATTAAAAAAATCTATATATTGAGTAAAGAATTCATTTTAATTTTTCTTAGTATTTGGATTATACTTTGGGTAATAATGAATCTTTGAATGGGTTTTAAAAATGTGTAATGAAAGCAATACAAGTATTTCGCGTTGTTTCTCGTAATCAAAATGATATATTTAAAATTCTGCATATACCAAGTAATTTTTAAAAGTTTCTTAGGATTATTTGGATCAAATAATTTAGAAATAAAAGGGAATAAATGTGAATTCAGCTTTAAACAATCTTAAATTGGAGCTCTAGGAATAATGATAAACTACAAAATAATGATGAGGATGAATAATGATGAATCATCTAGGAATAATGATGAACGAAGAATAATGATGATTAAATAAAAAGAACTACAATTCTCCAGTTAATTGCTATATTATGAGAATCTCTGGTATATTACGTTCATAATATTATTTGCTGTTGTTGCTCTATATTTTATAGAGAAATTAGTCTTATATTCTTTCACATAGCATATATAGTTGTTTAACATAGTTCCCATATAAATCATAAAACACTTACCTGATTTTCTTAATTTTAATTAAAATTTTTAAGTATTTATGAGTAATTTAATCTATTTATGAGTCAGAAGAGAACGGTTTTATGTATTTAAATTCTTCCAAATTTAAACCTTTCTTTTTTTTCATTCTATATTTATAAAAGCACTCAAACCGGAGATAAAGAAATCGCATAAAATAACATACTGAAACTTCATAAGTAGCTATGAAAATATATTTTTGTATCACGTTTAAAAAAGATTCTTTATGCAGTAAATAGGGATCATATAAAAATCCCACATAGCAAATATAAATCAAAACCTCACGATGTAACTAGAATTGATTTTCTAAACAAAAAAAAAAAATTTAATTGACACTCCAGATAATTTTTAAATGTTTTCTTTGCTTATATAGATTCCATGTGCATTTTTTAAAACTATTCATCGTATTCAAGTAAGCGAATTTTCTCGTGGTGAATTGGTTTAAAATCACATTCTTCACTTGAAGATGCTACATCGCACCTTAATAAAATTCATGGTAGTGCGATGATATAATATCGTGTTGGCCATCTACTTTTAATTTCCATGTTATTTTGACAGTCCTCTGTTATTTTATTTTTTTAATTTTGTTATTATTTTATTTTAATTAATTTTTATGTATAATATACATTTCGTGGAATTTTTTATATATACCCACGTATAAAATCGCACAAAAAAAAAGGACTGCATAAAAACCGGTTTGAATGTATAATCATCTATAGTAAAATTAATTGTATAACCTAATAATATTTTATATACAAGTGAATATAAAAAGCACTATATATACACACTATTTTATCTATATATACACTTTTTCTTCAAATTTTGGTTTTATTTCTCAAAATAAATTCACTTTATTTAAAAAGTATAAAAGAATTTATACAGAACTACTCCTATCACAATACATATATAATTCAAAATCTCTCTTTTCTCGTATCTTGTTTGAAACCGAATCACTTTTTTGCTGTAATCGGCAATTTCTCGGTATCCTTAATGCTTTATTTTTTGTCTGCCTTATTCTTTATTTTATCTATTTCTGTCCGATTTCGTATATAGCGTACTTTGTTTCAAAGATTATGTTTTAGTAGCTCTTTTTGCTCTTCAAATATATAAGTTTATTCAGGATTTATATTCAACATTTATTTTTGGTTATCATTTTGAACATGTATAAGCTCTGTACGGATAGTTTATTAAACTAGAAAATTTTTGTTATAAACTGAATTAAACTTGGGAATTAAATACAATATTGTCAGTTTTTGAAATAATAAATAACACTTAAGTTTTAACACTAAAACTAAATTTAATATATTATTTTAATATTGAGGAATTAAAAAATAATTTTAAATCATATCCATTGATTGTATAAACATATATAATGCATAGATAACTGAGAGATAACACTTTATATTGTATAGATAACTGAGATGGTCAAAAATTGAACTCAAAATGTAAACTTTTCAAAAAAAAGAAAAGCGATAATATTAAGATTTTATTCATATAAACAGAAAGGAAAATAGCAGATTTAATATAATAAAATTCAACAAAAAAATTATTTTTCGCAGTATCATTAATTCATTATATCTGAAGGTGTCAGATTTTGACTCATTATGGACTTAGTTTGAAAACTTAAGTTTCACTAACTCTGTTGCTCTTAGAATGTTTAATATGAATCCCTGAATAAATTCTAAATATATATATTTGGTAATCATTCTCTGAAGAGGTGTGACCTCTGAATGAATAATTTATTTTCCATTCAGAATCCACACATAAATTTTGTTATGAGAAATTAGATACAGTAATTTCAATTTTCAGATAATTAGTCTTCTAACCATAATATTAATTTTAATATGATATTATTAGGCTATTTAATTAAAAAAAAACGTTTTAGTTTTAAATCACTTTCAACACTTATAAAAATACAATTATTATGGTAACAAATATTGTCATAAAATTAAACTTAAAACATAAATTTAGAAAGAAATAGGAATCTTATTTGTTTAAATGCATGAAAGGAAAAAAGGAGCTAAAATACTTTTTAATTTTCAATAATATTTTTTTTTTTGAATTTCAATAAAAAGTTGTATCAATTGTCGAAAATATTTGCAAATTCAATTTACATCTAAATTTTTTCAAAATTTCCCAAAATCTATGAGCTATAATTATATATATATATGGTCATAGAGATATATCTTGATATTTCATGTTGACTAAATAATTTGTAGCTAAAATAATAAGAAATTTGTAACTGAAATAATAAACATAATTTGTAACTAAAATAAAGAATGTCAACTTTTTGCATTTTCGATTGCAACTTTTTGCATTTTTTCATAATATTCAAAACAAAATAAAAAAGCACTTGAAACATTATAAATTCCTACATTTATTGAAATGGTTAAATTGTTGATAAATATTTCTTAACATAAATGGAAAGATATATCAACACTGAACTATGGAATGATAATACAGAACTAAACGAAATGACAGAAATATCAAACTAAAAGTGTTAACTAAAGATAATAATGTTCAGAATCGAATTATAAATTAAATCATCCATTTCATGAAAAATATTTAAGTCTTGCAGTTAAAATGGGAAAGAATTGTTTTCTTTTTTATTTATAATTTCAAGAGTTTTCCTAAAAGGCAAGAGATACGGCTTTTATGTAAGCTTGGGATATAAGGATAGAATATAAGCTTTTTTATTTAATAATTTAAGTTCAAAATCTATGCAAAAAAATTTATGAATATAATAAATATTATTTTCTATATTTTCAAACACTTCACATCTGCCATATTGTTTTATTTTGATTTTATCAAAAAGAATTTTTACACAAACAGGATATTTCCAGACACAATTTTTACAACTTCTTTTAATTTAGCACATGATTTCATTTAGCTTTACTTTTAAGTATATCTTGCACATATAAATCCTTTAAATCTTTTAATTATGTCCTCCACATTATACAAATTTTATTTTTGTTAAGCACATTTAAATACTGAATTTATGTTATTATGTTTTACACATGATATGATTGGATGATAATATGGTCAATACAACGGTAAGTAAAATTTTTAATTTATTGAAAGATAAAGGCAAACATAAAGTCTGGTGAGTATAAAAGTTTTATTTATATATTTATATTTTCTAGTTGGTACTTTTATTTTAAAGTTAGATTTATAGAAAAGAAGCTGGTAATTATTTCAAATTAGTCTAATATTCTTTCATTAATTTTTTCTCACTTTAACCAATAAATTAACTGGTATATCGAATGAATTGTAGTTTACTTCATCATACAACTAATCTAATTGTTGTTTCCGATTTTTTTGAAATTATCGTGTTTAAACGATTGGTGTTATTAAATTTTGCACATGATATGATTAGATAATAACATTTTCAATACAATGGTAGGTAAAATTTTTAATTAATTAAAAGGCAAAGGCAAAGTCTGGTGAGTATAAGTTTATTTTAATACTTACATTTTCTGGCTGATACTTTTATTTTAAAGTTGCATTCATAGAAAAGAAACAGGTAATTATTTCGTAGTCTAAAACGTTTTTCATTAATTTGCTCACTTTAACCAATAAATTAACTGGTATACCAAATGAATTGTAGTTTACTTCATCATACAACTAATCTAATTATTGTTTCCGATTTTTTTGAAATTATCGTGTATAAACAATTGATTTTTGTCTACCTACATATATATTAATTTTATTTTTGCTCGGTATAAATTAATTTGTTGCTTCAACTTCTGCACAAGTTTCAATATGAACGAAATTTAAATTAACTAACAGCTTATTTTAATTCCTATATCTAACCATTCAATATCTAACCATGATTCTTATATCTAACTATCCAATATCTAATCATGATTCTTATATCTAATCATCCTATACCTAACCATGATTCTTATATCTAACCATGATTATTATATCTAACCATCCTATATCTAACCATGATTCTTATATTTAGCTATCCTATATCATACCATGATGAAAGTATATAACATTCAACAGATATTTTAAGAATCAATCTATTTTTGAAACAGCATCCTGTTTATTATTCGTTAAGTTCTAAGAAATTTAAATTATAGAAATTATATAATTCCAATAAATTTATTGAAAAGAATAGTTAAAGAATTAAAACTTATTAGGTTGACTATATGATAAATATATAGATTAAGTTATTAATATAACAAGTAAATATTTTAAATATTTTTTTAAAATAATAAATATTTGTAAATAGCTACAGGGATATACATAAATATATGGTATGATTATATTAATAATGAATTCCAATGCAATCTGAATAAAATTTAAATTAAATTACAGCTTATTTTAATATATCCAACTATAATTCTAACCATCCTATATGACACTCAATTATATATACTATATCCTTCCAATTTCAAAAATCTTTTAAAAAGAATTACCTTTCATAATTTGTTTAATTATACATGCACAATTCATTGCATTTCTATTTTAATATATTTAAGCGAATAACTTAAGGCTAAGAACTTAATTTTTATTTCATATCTTCAATAGTATAATTATGAATGCATATTTTAATATAAAGTATAATATAAGAACTAGAAAGACACATTTATTTTTGCATTCCCATTCCAGTCATTATTTTTATTATTAAATTGATAGTTCAAAGAACCTTAGCAAATCTTATAGAAAAAAAATGTAACGAAGAAATTTAAATATGTCTGTGAGATAAAAAAAAAAAAAAGACTTTATAAAGCAACATATTTATATTTTAACATATTCCTTATCATAAAGGTTAAATGGTTAAAATAACTGAAAGTGAGGTTCTATCTGCAATCAAATATTATGCAATAAATAATTTTTAAGAAGAGTAATCTCTAAATTTTCTTTTTTTTCCTTTTATTAACTTATTAAAAACTTTAATTTTAAAATCAAAATTAAAAGTAAGTATAAGGAAAAAAGTCAAAAAATTATATGTTATCAAGGTCAGTATAACCTTCCTTTTTATCAGCTACCTTGGTCAATATTTTAAGTGGTTATAAAAGTAAGTAGGTTTAAGGATTTAATTAGAATTTAACTTGTTATATTAGTGTCGTAATATATTTTTATGAAAAAATAAATAAGATCGTACTAATTAATAAAACTGATTAAAATTTTTTTTTTTAATGATTCTTTTCGAAGTGTAATTTAATTTTAGCGTAAGAATCAAAAGTAATTTCATGCTGGTATCAGATATTGATTAGAAATTTTCTCCATTTGCAGAGCGAGTCTACAAAGGCAGCTTTGTAATTGTTGGGGGGACAAGTACTCCTCTAACCTTGCTGATACCCTGTCTGATGAATTTCAAGAGAAAGCACAGGCTTACAAAACAAGGGTAAGTTATTTTCTTAATTATGTTGCATGGTATGAGTAAGGGCGAGGTACATTTGGCTCTGTCTTGGTAAGAAATATCTAATAAATTTCAGTATCAGAAATCCTTGATGATAATCTATGTTACGGAATAACTTCCGGTAAGTTTTCTAGAACACTTTCTGAGTTTGTATATAATTTATTCTTTAAGTAAAAAAAATTGTAAGTGTAAAAAATTACTTTAACGGGAAGTACATTGCACTACATGACAGATGTTCCATTAAAAGATATTGAAGATACTCTATAAATCAGTTTAAAGTGCTTTAATAAACATACCTATTCTAAAATTATAAAATCCAATTCTCAGTAAATATCTATTTTCAAATCATTCCCAGCAAGTCTTGTTTTTCAAAGGCTCCATGAAACTCACATTTTTTTTATTGTTGCTAATTCATTCCGAATTGCTCACCGCTGTGTAAAACAAAAATTAGTGGATGATGAAACAAACATATCCAATAGGCATTATACTAATTTTCATTCCATTTTTGAATCAGGCTTGCATCCAAATGGAAATAAACGAAAACTACGTATAATATATACTATATATATATATATATATATATATATATATATAATTCATAACTTTAGTCTTTATTTAGTTGGTGATAATAACGTATATTCCAAAGAAGACAAAGGTTTAAAATGTTTCACTGAATTGCTTGAATGCGCGAGAAAATTAACAGCGAAGAAGCTTTTCTACTTATTAGATATATTTTAAAATTTGTAAAATTCAAAGTATTAATTGTTTAAAGGAGGAAAAAATTGAAGCCATAAATATTTGCTTCTGTTAAATAATCTAATGTAAATATTGTGTATCTAAAAATGTAATTGAAATATTTAGTATATAATCTAATGAATATCTGGTATAAATAATTTTTATTTACATTAAATTAATATCTATACTTTTTATTATTTTTTTTTTCATTATTTTTCTAAAATTTACTTTTCACCTAAAAATGATTGCTTAATTTTCCTTACATCTCACAAATGATTTATTAATCAATCTATGAACTTAACTGTACTTTCACAAAAATATTCATTCCCAAAATGACAATAGTTTATCGTCTTCTAGATTTTAAACATTGTAGAAACCGTAAACAAATTAATTTGTGAATAATATCTGCCATTTATCACATATTATTAGAAAAAATAATTTATTTCTTTACCCTAGCGTTTTCAGAATTTTTTTTTCTCATTTATTTTTCTAAAATTTACTTTTCACCTAAAAATGTGTTTTAAAAATGCTTGCTTAGTTTCCTTTACATCTCACAAATGATTTATTAATCAATCTATGAACTCAACTGTACTTTCACCAAACAGTCCCAAAATGACAATAGTTTATCGTCTTCTGGATTTTAAACATTGTAGAAACCGTTAGCAAACAGGAAATTTCCTTCATTTTTTTCCCCAGACAGTGAACATGGTTGCAGAGAAAATTAACAAAATTCCCCTCTTTCCAATACCGGGCAAACTTTCTTTCTTTCTTCTTGCTAATTTCCCTCTGCCACCTTTGGATTTTGGAAAACGGTAATTTATCTTTGGCGTCCACCTTCATTAGAAGTGCTTCAACAGTTTGAGAATAAATTACTTCAAAGTTACTAAATCCCTCGTCACTTTCGACTGGTGATACGTATAGATCACCTGACGCATCGCAATGTTAGAACCCCTGGCATAATGAAATAAAGCAAATCAAGTGATCGATGATAAAACAATCAAACCCCGTCATAAGGATTAGCGTCACTGGGGATTATCTTCAGCACGCTATGGATTTGCCACCTTCTGTGATGCGTAATGCATTCCTTAATCCCTTTCCGTGAAAGCCACCTAATTTGGTTTCGACCCGACTGCATGGAATGCTGAATAATAAATTCCTTGTCTCTGTTTCACCACACAGCATCTGCTGATCAGTTAAGAACATTACTCTGAATTTATGTACACACATTCTAGGGCATAGGGAAACCACCAACTCATTTGCCAAATCAACCAGACATTCAGAGCCAAAGAATCAGATAAATTTTGTATAAATGATGAACTCAATACTTCAATTAACTTCCATTTCATCATTGAAATCAACATTTAAAATTTTCTTCAACATTATTCATTCGTTTTAAGGAACAATAATTATATATTGATATAGCAACCATAAACAAACTTTTAATTCATGACATCTACTTTGTAATTAGTGGTTAATGCGTTTTCAAAGTAAAACTTAGTTTAACTTTATGTAAGGTAGGTGATTATAAAGCCCTAGATAATATGTTTTAAGTAAGAGTAATTAAATATTAATATATCATCTACAGTTCAAACTTCCATTGGTACTACCTACATTGTTAAGCATGAAATATTGAAGAGGGATTATTGAGAGCATTTTCTAAATTTGGCTCAGTTTAATAATACACGAATATTCGATTTCTTGACAATCTCCTTTATTCTTTATTATTATGTAATGAAACAATTAAAATTGCTTAGATCCTTCCAGAAACAATTAAAGCCGATGCTACATTTTAGGTTATTCTAATTTACACTCTTTAGATTTTTCATATCGGTGATGTTTGATGAATTACTTTTAAATAGCTTTGATTTCAAAACAAGATTCAGTTTTAGAGTTCTATTCCATTATATGATGCTGACAACATATTTTTTGAAATTAGTATTTAATATATTTATGACAAATAATTTGATATATTCTATTTTAATAATCAAATTTCTTATTATTCCTCTTAAAATATAACTTCAAGGCACTTCAGATGAATGCACATAAAGTGCACTATTTACACTTACATTGCTATTTACTTTTCGATTTTCATATCAGTGATGTTGATGAATTACTTTTAAATAGTTTTGATTTCAAAACAAGATTCAATTCAGTTTTGGAAAGAGTTCTATTCCATAATATGATATTGACAGCATATTTTTGAAATTAGTAATTATTATATTTATGACTGATCATTTAATATATTCTATTTTAATAATCAAATTTCTTATTATTCCTTTTAAAATATAATATCAGGCACTTCAAAGGAATGCCCATGAAGTGCACTATTTACTCTTTTATTTTACATTCAAGCATTTAGTTCAATTCAGTTTCAGAAAGAGTTCTATCCCATTATATGATACTGTCAATTTATTTTTGAAATTAGTAATTAATATATTTATGACAGATAATTTAATATATTCTACTTTAATAATATATTAACGAAAAAAAAAAAAAAAAAAATAACGAAAATAACTTTTTAAAATATAACGCCAAGTACTTCAAATGAATGCAAATAAATTGTACTTTATTTTACATTCAAGAATTTATCAAACTTTTGTTGCAATATTTTTTACTTTCGCATCAGTTTTCAAAACCTACTACTTTTAACTATTTATGTCTTTGTCAACATGCATTAGGCTTGCAATCTCTCACGGTAGTCGTAATTAAATTTTCCATTCAACATACTTTAAAAGAAGAAAGACCTTAGGCCTCCTTAAATTTCTAGAAGTTTTCAAAAAGGATTTTACGGAAAAAAAAATATTAGGATATATGTTCCCTATTAAATGCTTTAACTGTACAAGTATATGTTACTCGCAGATGACAAGGACCATAATTTTCAAGAAAACATTTAAAAGGCGTTACTATTTTTAAAGAATTAACTACCATGTCAACAATATTTTATCAATAAAAACAGCAATTATGTTGCCTTTTCTATAAAATCAAAAGTATCTGTGTTCCTACTTTGTGCTCTTGTCTTGCTAAAAGCATACATTTTAATTTCAGTTTCAAAAAGAAAGCAGTTTTTATTTCAGTCTTAGAAGGAACAACAAGTAAATCCTGAATGTATCAAAAACCGTTAGTGACAGTTTCTTTTTTTTTCATGAAGCATTGTGTTTGTGACGCATTCTATTTTAAAAGAATCTAAAATTTCATGCTTCATTTCCTTCCCCGATTTCCACCATTCTTTGTAACTTAAGAGCATTTTTCATCAACTAGAATGGACACTTAAGAATTTTTCAAACCTCTCTGAGAGGTATGGGAAGAAAGATTGATGACTCTTGCAATCAGGTAGGAAATTAAGCGAAAATAAGATGAAAAAGGACTTCCTCTTGGAAGTTTCTGTCGACTGAATTACTGTGGTATGGGACACTGATTGCTGAAAAGTTAGCCACGATTCATTTACTTTGTATAAAAAGTACAGTTCTAAAATATCGAATAAGATATTGTTCTGTTTAAGTATTGAGGCGATTGATTAAAATCACTTAAAATAATTCTAAAAGTATCTTTATTTCAAAAAATTTACAACGATTGCTATAGCCATATGAATAATAATTTCGAACCAACCAATCAACATAATATACTATAATATATATGTATATATATATATATAATAATATCTATAAAAACTTAAACCAAAGGCTTAGAAATAACATACTGGCAATTTCATAAAAATTAATTCGAAATTATTTTTTTAGTTAGAAAAAAAATGTTGCTGTTGAAAAACATTAACAAAACTATGAGGGTTGTATCTATTTGCTAAAATTGGTCAATTTTAATTTGGTCGCACTGTAGCTGTTTTTAGTTTAAAGGTACCAATGGGTATATTTTTAATTAAATTATTAACATTAATATTTAAAATGCAAACGGAGACCATAACTGCTTCCAAATAGTCTCTCTTGATAATTTCGCAAAAGCATTTGAAAGAATTATATATTATATTCATTTATTAAGTTAGAAATTTTTACAAATGAAGTAAACAATTATTTAATAAACAAGAAATACACTTTTATAGTTATTGAAATCAAGTAATTTATAGTGTTACTTCAATTCCAGCCAATTTGAATTCACAAACATTAGCAGTCAGTTGTATCGTTTTGTTAATATCATTGTGTTGTAATGTTAGTGTAACTTTCTAAGTTAATAGGGAGAACTTTTGATTTATTGTAATAAAAGCTATATACATAATATATATTTTTTAAAAGATGCAAGCTCAATAAGAATTACAGGTGTTTATTCATAAACAATTGTAACAATTTGATGTAACTAAAAAATGGAGAATTAATACCTACAAATCAAATTTTCTAGCTCTAAATAATAAAAAAAATATTTTTCGATTAATTTCTTTTTGAATTTAAAAAGATTATAATGTCTTTATCAGTCTTGAGCAACATCATACATAACATAATCATATACCTTACACCATCTGCTGTATATATAAACTTATAAATACACTGGTGTTAAAAGTTAAGAAAATTTACATAATGAAATCATTTAAAAGGCTAAGACTATTCCTTTCATATACAGATAATTATCTCTAGAGTCAAATAAGCAGCAAGTGGTGCATTTAACTAATCAATTTTCATAAATTTCATAACCATAATAATTATTTTAGTTCTTCAGTTAATGCCCAAATGTTCAGCCTCTAGTTAAATAGTTTTTTGTTACTGTTGATATAAAATTTAAGAAGCAGGGAAATTAAAATCCAATGCATTTTTCAAAGTTAATATTTCTTTTTTGAAAACAATATTAAATTTCTTTTTAAATAACTACCTGTTGTTTAAAAAAATATATTTTTAGTGCTAACTCTTTTAAAATGAGTTATGATATATATCCAGGTAAAACTTTTATTACGAAGAAAATTATATTTATGTTCGAATTGTTCTTAATAAGAAAAGTATGTGAAACAAACGACATGCTGTGTTCTTAGAAATTTGGAATTTTCTTCTATTTATCAATTACTTTCCCTTTTATCTCATTTTAAACCAACTTATAGTTTCATAACATTTAGCAACAAAAACATTCGATTTTGGAATTATTATTAAAAAAAAATATTCCAGACAATTTAATACTTCAGCGATTTGAAAAAGCAACAGGGGAAATAAATTTCTTTGAGTTCAAGCAATTCTTTATACAGTGTGAATAATTCTTTTTTCCTCCATTAAGTTATTTTTTGAAGAAAAACTATTTTCCTAATATGAAAAGGTTTTCTTATATTCGAAGTCCTTAATATATTATTTAAAATCCCAGTTAAATTCTTTTGGTTTTGTATTTTAATATAGAAGTTATTCACATAAACCTTATTGCTTTTCTCTCCGTGCTGTACCAATCAAAATATTTAAACATAAAGAAAACCAAAAAAGGAAAATATGATAAACGAGGAATACATCTTGCTTCAAATTTCCAATTTCATAAATCCTTTTATTTACAATCTTTTGGAAAAATTCGAATTAAATCGCTGAAAAACTGCAAGAATACATTAAAAAAATCACATTCAGAGATTGAGATTTAAAAATGCATTAAGTACATCTTTTATCTAAATATGTTTATTCAAACTAATGAAATTTTAAATCAAAAGCATCTTAAAAGGGATTTTATAGTTCAATTTGATACACGGAACATAAAGAAATCATTATACAAATGATTTAAAAGTTAAATTCTACAATTCTTACTCAAAGAAAATCAAATCTACTTTCACAAGTAAACATACTTTAAAATGAGTTATGAAAAATATATTAGAACGGAATTTTTACTGTTTAATGTAAAAGGAATAACATTGTTTAAAACTCTCGTAAAAAGCGTTTATAACTTAAATATGAAGAATAAGGTTAAAAATGAAGAGTAATGTTAAAGGAAATATAACATCAAAATAATTTATTTTAAAAGGTTTATTAAGTATTTACGAATTTTATCTCTGAGGTGTTTCTTGTTTGTAAAATCTAGTTACTAACGTATTTCACAATTTTTTAACTTTTGCTTCTTCGAAATTTATTTTATAAAACCACTTGATTGCATTTTTTGACTGTTCAGAAATTCATATTTCTTAGAAGAAATGACATAATATATCATATAAAGATAACACTTAATATGATAATTATTATCATATCATATAATCATTATCATATAAAGATAACACTTAATATGATAATTATTTCACAGAATGTCTGTTGGTGACAACATATAACTGTACTACATGTGCATTTCAAATAAGAATAAATTAAATAGAAAATATTATGGAAATTAAAACTTCCAAAATCATTATTTTTTCTCTATTGGAAATTATTTAATTTTTGTTTACACATTTACCTCTTGTTTGCGATACAAATTTGGCAGTCCGAATTAATCTTTTTGCTACGCAAATTATCCTTTCACAAAATTGTGGTTATATTTATAGGTTAGTACTTGTACATAATGCATTTGTATGCACATGCGCGTCTGTGTGTGCATATATGTAAATGAGTGTTTCTATGTGTATGTTTGTGTGTGCATTATGCATATATATATGCATGTGTGTGTGTGTGTGTGTGTGTGGAGGGGGTGCGTTTGCATGTATGCATGCGAATGTAAATGCATGTTTTTCCATTTGTATGGGTTTTTTGTGAGCAAGCGGGGATGTAGGTTTGTGCTTGTGTATGTTTACATGGTTCAGTGTGAGTATTTGTACATTTATGTACGCATATTTGTGTATAGGTAAGCATGTAAATTTGTGTGCTTGTATGAATGTATGTTTATGCGCGTCTTAGTATGGTTATATATGTACCATATACACATGCATGACCATGACCATGCACATGCATGCACAGATGTACACATTTATACAGATATACACATTACGCACGACCATGTACTCAAACACATACATACATACATACATACATATATACATAGGCATACATCCACAAGCATATACATGCACATACAAATACATACAGAGCAATGCACTCACATGCAAATGCATAAACATAGGCATACATCCACAAGCATATACATGCACATACAAATACATACAGAGCAATGCACTCACATGCAAATGCATAAACATAGGCATACATCCACAAGCATATACATGCACATACAAATACATACAGAGCAATGCACTCACATGCAAATGCATAAACATAGACATGCATATATACAGATACCTACACATGCACACATACATACAGATTCATCATGCACAAGCACATATAAATATGCACATATAAATATGTACACCACATATATACAGATAAGATACACACTCAAATGCATCTGCACGTACATTCTTTTGCAGAAAAAAAAACTCTTCAAGTATTTAGAATATTTCCTACCAGAAACATCTTGCTTTTAAAATGTGAAAATTAAAACTGTAGTAGAAAAATATAATTAGATATTCAAATATTCATCTGAATCACGCAAGAAATTAAATTTTTTAAACTAATTAATAATTTTATAAATATTTCTGTGTGTTCCTATTTTTTTCTGATTTAATTAATATTATGATATTTCCCAGAACATTAATGCATTTACCATAATTAGAAAAAAAAAATTGTCTAACGATTATTGCCAAAAAAATTAATTTAAATGCTTGTAAATTTCTGGATTAGAATTTAAAACTATAAGATAAAAATATAAAACTATTTTTATCTGCAATACATAATATCTAAATGTCCTAGAGATATCAATATAATATTAATTATTAAATTACTTAATTTTGAGGATAGCTAAACCTCTCGTGGATTTTATAATTTATCTCTGCGTTTAGTAGCTAAAACCCATTTAAAATTGCATGTTGTTTAGGGTGAAATTCAAACCTATTTCTATAAAAGTATTATTATTTGTAGCCAATGTTTTTCATATCTATATTCTGAATTTTTGTCAGCAATGTCTTTATTTTTATTGTATTTTCTTTTACAGTTGGACAAATTGTACAACAGCAGTGTTTACAAAAATATATTCTTGCAGTCTGAGATCTTGGCTCTTAATAAGTAAGTAATACAAAATAACTTTCTTTTTATATTTAAAATACAAATAGCATTTGCTAATTTAAAATGCAAATAATATTCATGTTCTTAATATACTGTTGACTAATTTAAAATAATTCAATATCTCATTTAAAGTCATACGGTTTGATTGTTTATATTTTGACCTATTGAAATCCTAAATGTTTTCCAAACACTTTGAAGGAATGGTTTGTCGATTTAAAAATCATTTAAATTCAATTTAAATAAGACAACTAACTAAGAATTTAATTTATTTTCACTTAGTGTTATTAATCGAATACGTTTCATTTTTAAATATATATCTACATGCACTCCCTCAAACAAATGTTTGCTATCAAATGAGCATTTTTGCTAGAATATGATAATTAAAAAACAGGTTTTAAAAAGCAAGATATTTTCAAAGATTCAACTTTAGTAACTTTGAATTTATTTCAGTATACACAGACGTTTGTTTAAAAAATATATGTACAGTTGAATAATTAGTTTAATAGTGGCTGTATAAATAGTAGTTAGTTCTATGTTAATTATTGAATAAGTAGTAGTAGTTGAATATTTCTGTCAAAAATTCACCATTTGATAAATTTGCAACATTTTCAACAAGGTGAAATTCTTTCATTGCATTATATTTGTCTTCCTATTTTGAATATGTTTTAACTGTAACATAGAACTTATTTATAACTAACTAATTAAAAGGTTTTCACTAAGTCAGACCTGTTCTAGGAGATACCTCAAAATTATATACAGACTTGGCACTGAACCATTTCAACAAGGATAATTTACTTTGTTAATGCTCGTATAATATCATGACCGCATATATTTTGCAATCTCGAAGTCAAATTGCTAAGACAATGAGATAGTTCTCTTAAAGAAATACAATAGTGAGAATATGTTTTAACTGTAACATAGAACTTATTTATAACTAACTAATTAAAAAGTTTTCACTAAGTCAGACCTGTTCTAGGAGATACCACAAAATTATATACAGACTTGGCACTGAACCATTTCAACAAGGATAATTTACTTTGTTAATGCTCGTATAATATCATGACCGCATATATTTTGCAATCTCGAAGTCAAATTGCTAAGACAATGAGATAGTTCTCTTAAAGAAATACAATAGTGAGAATATGTTTTAACTGTAACATAGAACTTATTTATAACTAACTAATTAAAAAGTTTTCACTAAGTCAGACCTGTTCTAGGAGATACCACAAAATTATATACAGACTTGGCACTGAACCATTTCAACAAGGATAATTTACTTTGTTAATGCTCGTATAATGTCATGACCGCATATATTTTGCAATCTCGAAGTCAAATTGTTAAGACAATAAAATAGTTCTCTTAAAGAAATATAAATAGTGAGAACATTTAAATTTAAATACTCATTATTAAAAATAATTACAAAAAATTACAAAAATAATTACAGAAATACCTAATAAATAAACATTTATCTCTAAAACCTCTATATCAATGTAATCTATGAAATGAATAAATAATTTCCGTAAAAAGAAGGGTTAAAAATTTTAACGACCCTAAAATCCATGATTTTTATTTCTCATGTTATTCAAAACAAAGGTTGCACTTCCTCGCAAATGCCTACCTTTTTGTTCACGAATTAATTTATAAGGGTGTGTCATTCCGCCCAATTTTCGCTTCATTCCATTTTGAAGATATGTACAAAAAAAAATGTCAAAAAGCTTAACGATACCCACACCTGAGATTAATCGAAAATCTAAGTATAAGCGTTCGTGCCTCACGAGAACGAATGCACGTCTCTAATTGTAATTCACAAAATCCTTAATTAAATTCCGGTGGAAAACGGGAAAAAACACGACAGAAACGATGAAACCTCTCGAAAACGGGAGCGTAATTTTAACCTATTAACACATCGATTAATTGTTAACAAGTTTGTATTTTGTATCTGAAAACAGCAACTTCCGTGAGCTAATACCCCACTTAATGTCATTAATCATCAACTAATATTTGAGGCTCAACAGTGAAATTATCGCTGCAGGAAGATGATAAAAAAAAAGCTTTTTCGTTGTTTTCGAGTAAAAGTGCTCACGGTGCAGTCACGTCACGTTTTGGGGTGCTGCTTCGAAAGCTGCCAAGTGGCTGGATGCAAGACGGGTAGGGTGGGATGACTTAATTACCCATTATCTGGGTTGAGAGCTGGGAAGCAGATAAACGTGTCCATATTATCTTAGCCAACAAAAGAAGAGTTTGAAAGGCTCTCAAGGAAACTTTTTTCTTTAGTTTTCTCTTCTGACCTGCAAAGACCAGAAACGGAGTATGATGAGAATCGGATCTAATCGGGCGAATTAATGGGCGGGTGGCATCAGACTCGATGAATGTGACTCATTTGGGCGCTTTCGTTGTTATGGATGGGTGTGATTTGCACAAAGGGAGTTGTGGCTGGCTTTTGATATCCGTTGATTCTTGAGTTAAGCTTGAATAGCGAATACATATATTTAGTTTTCTTGCATCAATATTTATTAATATGACATGTCGGTGTAAGAAATGAAATTGCAATGGTTTGAGGCACACATTAGGGGAGTGGAACTTATAAATGAAGGTATAAAAGAATGAACATGGTATTTGAAAAGAAGGATTATAAATGTCTTGCAATAAATTTAATATAACTGCAGATTTTTTTTTTTTATTTTATCTCAAATTAGTTGCGGATTCCGAGATCTCGACGGATGCGTGTAATTAAAATATGACTGGATTTTAGTTATTTGTTAGTTGTCGAAGAAAACTTTTTGGGGGGGGGCATAAAATACATTAAAATTGGCTGAAATTATTGTAATTGATATGATATTTATGTGTTAAAATGGAATCCGGCGTGTATGACGGGTGGGGTGGGATGACTTAATTACCCATTATCTGAGTTGAGAGCTGGGAAGCAGATAAACGTGTCCATATTATCTTAGCCAACAAAAGAAGAGTTTGAAAGGCTCTCAAGGAAACTTTTTCTTTAGTTTTCTCTTCTGACCTGCAAAGACCAGAAACGGAGTATGATGAGAATCGGATCTAATCGGGCGAATTAATGGGCGGGTGGCATCAGACTCGATGAATGTGACTCATTTGGGGGCTTTCGTTGGTATGGATGGGTGTGATTTGCACAAAGAGAGTTGTGGCTGGCTTTTGATATCCGTTGATTGTTGAGTTAAGTTTGAATAGGGAATACATATATTTCGTTTTCTTGCACCAATTGCTATTAATATGACATGTCGGTGTAAGAAATAAAATTGCAATGGTTTGAGGCACACATTAGGGGGAGTGGAACTTATAAATGAATTTATAAAAGAATGAGCATGAGTATTTGAATGAAAAGAAGGATTGTAAATGTCTTGTAATAAATTCAATATAACTGTTTTTTTGTTTCATCTGAAATTAGTTGCGGATTCCAGGAACTCAATGGATGGGTGTAATTAAACTATGACTGGCCTTTAATATTCGTTAGTTGTTGAAGAAACTTTCTTTCGGGACATAAAATACATTAAAATTGGCTGTAATTATTGTAATTGATATGAATTTTATGTGTTAAAATGGAATCCAACATGCATAACGGGAAGGGCGGGATGACTTAATTACCCATTGTCTGAGTTGAGAGCTGGGAAGCAGATAAACGTGTCCATATTATCTTAGCCAACAAAAGAAGAGTTTGAAAGGCTTTCAAGGAAACTTTTTTCTTTAGTTTTCTCTTCTGACCTGAGAGGACCTGAAACGGAGTATGATGAGAATCGGATCTAATCGAGCGAATGAATGGGAGGGTGGCATCAGACTCGATGAATGTGACTCATTTGGGCGCTTTCGTTGTTATGGATGGGTGTGATTTGCACAAAGGGAGTTGTGGCTGGCTTTTTTGATATCCGTTGATTGTTGAGTGAAGTTTGAATAGGGAATACATATATTTAGTTTTCTTGCACCAATGGCTATTAATATGACAAGTCAGTGTAAGAAATAAAATTGCAATGGTTTTGCGCGCACATGAGGGAGGATTATAAATGAAGCTGTAAAAGAATGTTGTAAATTATAATTATTTGATATAAGCCATTTGAAATGAAGAATTATAAATGTCTTGTAATAAATTCAGTATAACCATAGATTTTTTTTTTTGTTTCAGCTGAAATTAGTTGTGAATGGATGGGTCTAATTAAACTATGACTGGCATTTAATATTCTTCAGTTGTTGAAGAAAACTTCTTTTGGGACATAAAATACCTTAAAATTGGCTGTAATTATTGTAATTGATATGATATTTATGTGTAAAAAGGATAACTTAATTACATATTATCAGCATTGAGAGCTGGGAAACAGATAAATGTGTGCGTATTATCTTAGCCAAAAAAAAAAAAAAAAAAAATTTGAAAGCAGTTCGAGTACACCTTTTCTTTAGTTTTCTCTTCCCTTTTCGCTTCTGATCAGCAGGGACCTGAAACGGAGATGATGGGAAGCGGATCTAATGGAACCAATAATGGAAGGGTGGTATCAGCTTCGATTAATGTAACTCATTTGGATGATTTAGTATTTATGGATGTGATTTTCACAAACGGACTTGTGGCTGACTTTTATATCCGTTGATTGTGGAGTTAAGCTCGTATAGGGAATACATATATTTAGTTTTCCTGCATCAATGGTTATTAATATGACAAGTCAGTGTAAGAAATGAAATTGCAATGGTTTTGGGCACATATTAGGGAAGTGGAAATTATAAATGAACGTGTAAAAGAATGAATATGAGTATTTAAACGAAGGATTATGAATGTCTTGTAATAAATTCAATATAACTATAGATTTTTATTTTTATTTCCTCTAAAATTAGTTGCGAATTCCGCCAGGATCTCAATGGATGGGTCTAATTAAATTATGACTGGCTTTTTAATATTCTTTAGTTGTCGAAGAATACTTTTGGGGCATAAAATGCATTAAAATTTGTTGTAATTATTGTAATTGATATGATATTTATGTGTTAAAATGGAATCCAACATGAATGAAGGGAAAGATGGGATGACTTAATTACACATTACCTGGATTGAGAGGTGGGAAGCAGATAATTGTGTCCATATTATCTTAGTCCATAAAGAAGAGTTTGAAAGGAGCTCAAGGACACCTTTCCTTTAGTTTTCTCTTCTGATCTGCAGATACTTGAAACCCAGGATGATGATGAATAGGTTCTAATCGAACCAATAATGGAAGGATGATATCAGTCTCGATGAATGTAACTAATTTGGATGATTTAGTATTTATAGGTATGATTCGCACAAAGGGACTTATGTCTGGCTTTTGATATCCGTTGATAGTTGAGTTAAGCTTTAAAGGGAATATATAAATTTAAATTTTCTGTATAAATGGTTGTTAATATGATAAGTCGGTGAAAGAAAGGAATGGCTTTTGGGCATACTTGAGTGGTGCGGAAATTATAAATGGCAATGTAAAAGTGTGAATGCTTGTAATCTATGATTATTTGATATTAACCATTTGAAAAGTAGGATTAGAAATGTCTGGTAATAAATGCACTGTAACTGTAGATTTTTATTTTTGTTTCCTCTGAAATTAGTTAAGGATTACGGAATCTCAAGGGATGATCTAACTAATTATGGTTAGCTATTGCTATTCATTAGTTATTGAAAAAAAAACTTGTATTGGGATATAAGATGTCATTAAAATTTGTTGTAGTTATTGTAACTAATATGGCATTTTTCTGTAAAGAATGGAACTCGAGGTGCATGACGGAAAGAGGGACTTAATCATCCATCATTTGAATTAAGAGCTAGGAAGCAAATAAATGTGTCCAGAATATCTTAGCTAATAAAAGAAGAGCTTGAAAGGATCTTAAGGGCTCTCTTTTTCATTTAACCTGCAAGGATCACTTGAAATTGAGGTTGATGAAAATCGGATTTAATCGAACCAATAAATAAGGGTGGCACCAAACTCGATTAATGTAACTCATTTGGATGATTTCGTATTTATGAATGTGATTTGCTCAATGAAAATTGTGACTGGCTTTTTGATATCCGTTGATTATTGCACAAATTGAAAGCACGTTTCGGGAATACATATGTATGTTTGCATGTATTTAGTTTTCCTTAATGCAATGCTATTAATATGATAATTAGGTGTAAGAAATATAAACGGAAGGTCTTTGGTAATACTGAAGGGCAATGAAAATTATAATTGTAGCTATAAAATAGAAAATGGTTATAAAATAGGATTATTTGATGTATACCATTTGAAAAGAATTATAAAAGGCTTGTAACAAATGCATTGTAAACTTAGAAAAGCAAGCGGGGAACGAAAAGTGTAAAACAAACTTACATTTTTTTATATTGTGGGGTTTATATATATATATGCAAATATGTTTTTCCTTATTATACAGCCATGATACAAAAAGAGTTTTCAAAAACTACAAAATATTCTTTTTTAATAAATTCTATAATTTTAAATCTTATTTATATATTTCACATTAATCCCTATTAAAAAATAAAAAAAGAAGAATTTCAAATAATTTTTAATGAAAGAATAGAGCTATCATTTCGTAAAATGTTGAATAAATTTAGTTTTTTTAGTTTGAATCGACTTATGTGTCATCTTTTACATCTGCCATTATTTTCTCTAAATGGAACTCATTTTTATAACTATGAAGAACATTATAAAGAAATATATTGAAACACTTATATTTTTTCTAACATTTGATAATCTGTTCATAGGCATTTGTGTATTAATATACAAAAACTGTAACAGATGAATCATTATTCAGGGTGCACCATAGAAGGACTGATACATTATAACTATACTACTACCAAAGGAAAGAGGGTGGTATTGTCTTTTGGAATGACCTTTAGGAGAAGTTACTCAACATTTGAATATTATATTAAAGAAATTGAGCAAATTTCATAATAGAAATTGAATGTCATAAGGAAGAAATTGAATATAGTGATGAAGAAATTGAATTTCATATTAATGAAATTAAAAATCATAATGAAGAAATTTTGAATTTCATAATAAGGAAAGTAAAGATCATAATGAACAAATTTAATATTATGATGAAGAAATTGAATGTCATTTTTGAAACAAATTCGAACCAGTTAGTCCAGCAGTCTCGTTTTCAAAGCTATGACTGTTAGCGTATGCCCATAATGTAGTTAATCTGATTCTCTTTCATACTGTAAGTGAAGTATTATACTATGGCGTTATTCTCATTAGTATACTATGGAGTTATCTCTCTTTTATATTATAGAGTTATTTTCATTATATTTTTCAAGACGAAAATTTAAAAAAAAATTAGAAAACAGCTAAAAGAACTTGATTAAAAGTAATACATAATAAATGCTCAATTCATATTTAATATTCATTGCATATTAAATGCTACTCTGTAAAAATTGTGGAGGTGCATTAATTCAGTATTATAACTATAAAATATTCAGTGAAAACAACATGGAAAATCTATAATAATTCCATCGAATCTTTTAGCTCTTTCCAAATATATTTTTCATGAAGGGAAGAATCTTATATATTTTTAAAATACTATATTAATTAAATAAAAAAAATATTAAACAGAACAAAACAATTCATAAAAATATATATTATAGCTTATATATTACAATTCTTTTTTTATGAGTTCAAAGTAATTTATTATTCAATAAATTTTATATGAATTAAAACTTTTGTAATCAATTTTAAATTTTATAATATTTATTTAAATAATTATTAATTTTCATGAAATCCTAGATTTTTTTAAAAACTTTTATAATATTTGGTATTCAAAATATTTCATTTTATTAAAAACTCCTCAAAGCTATGTTTCATGAAGATTAGTCTGTACATAATAAAATACGGATAGAAGTATAATAAAATACGGGTAGAAGTATAATAAAATACGGGTAGAAGTATAATAAAATACGGGTAGAAGTGTAATGCAAACCAAACTAAAGCTGAAATATAGAATGAAAATATCTAATATATTATAGAATATAATTTCTTCGTTAGTCTAAAGATACGATAAAATGTTTATTCAAATTACAGAAATCAAAATACGGCACATGTTTAAATAGGAATAGTCATTCATAATAATTAGTAATATTACATTACTAAGTTACATTAAGTTTTATTTAATATAACGAAAACGTTTTACAATGTTTTTATTTATGAAAATAATATTTTATGAACTTTAAATGGTTCAGTGGTTTCTTAAGCTACACAACTCATTTTGAAAATTTTTAATTTTTTACAAAAAAAAATCTCTTGGATGTTTTACTTAAAAAAACTTAATAAAATAATTAAAATAATAAAAAACTTAAAATAAACTTATTACAAATGAATAATCCTAAATAATTTTAATAAATACATTTTAATAATTTTAAGAAAATGTATTCAATAAATATGCTTTGCAAACATTCAAAAATACATGGAAGTAAAAAAATATTTAGAAAAATTAGATAAACATATTCCTATACATTGTAACGTGTAGTAACTCATCTTCCTAACAAACTCATTCAGAATTATCAAAATTGTACGAATGTAAACAAACGAAGAACAAAGAGATTAATATATTCCTAAACATTGTAACATGTAGTAACTCATCTTCCTAACAAACTCATTCAGAATTATCAAAATTGTACGAATGTCAAAGAGATTAATATATCAAACATTGTAACATGTGAATCCTAACAAACTCATTCAGAATTATCAAAAACGAATGTAAACAAACGAAGAACAAAGAGATTAACATATTCCTATACATTGTAACGTGTAGTAACTCCTCTTCCTAACAAACTCATTCAGAATTATCAAAATTGTATGAATGTAAACAAACGAAGAACAAAGAGATTAACATATTCCTATACATTGTAACGTGTAGTAACTCATCTTCCTAACAAACTCATTCAGAATTATCAAAATTGTATTAATGTAAACAAACGAAGAACAAAGAGATTCGATTAGCAATTGAAACACAATGAAAATAAAGCAATTTTAACTCCTTTCCCTCTATTACAACCTGCTATTAATAAAAAAATAAAAATAGTGGAAGATGTTTCTAAATACCTCCTCAAAGTTAAAGTCATGAATTATTTCCATATTTTAAGGGGTTGAAATGTTTTTTTTTAGAATGAAAAGTAACACAGAAGCACCTGCATAGCCATATATTTATTATTCCAAAAGCATTACTTTACGGCTATCAAAGCGAGTCATTGCTGAGTTTCTTTTGGATGTGTAAAGCATTAAAGAAAATAAAGATCAGAAACAACGTTTTACGTGAGACGAATTCTTCAACTAAGCTTTTAAAAACCTCGGCATATCTTCTACGTGAAAGGAAAAAAAAAAAAAGCTGATAAGGCATTATTTGAAGTTCAGATCTTAAAGCTTACTCGACAGGATACTTGTTAGTAACGAAATTGTCTCAGTTTCAAAGTAATCTTGTACAAATATTGCTCGAAATTCATAATACTTTTTGAAATCTAAAAAAAAAACTAATCTATACTTAATAAACCCATTAGCACCACAAATATTTAATACTTATATATTTATACAGGTGCGAATGCAATTTTTAAAATTGTAATATGAACCCTTCAGCACATTTGTTTGTTATTTCTAATGTTATCCAGAAATTCGATTTATTTGACTCTATTTTACAACTATAGATTCACTAATGACTAGCTTGCTAAAGTAAATTATATACGCATTTAATGTGTGAACCATTTTAAGGTAACCAACCTAGTTCAAAGTCAAATTTTTAATTAATATTTCATGATTTTTTTAATGCTGTTGTTAAATTAGGTTATAAAACTTTCACAAATAGGAAAATTAAGACATGAATATTTCTTTGTTAAAATTTGTTAAAAATTGACAAAGAGAATATTGGTCGACTTAACGTAAATACTCTTAATTAAAACGAATATGTAAAATACACTCATGTCCATAAATTAAGGATAATTCAGAATCACACAGAAATTGAACTCTAAAATAAAAATTTCACCAGTAGAATTATCACACACATCTTGAAGAAGAATATGCAAATTACAGGAAACCACCAGATGGCGCGGATAGTACAAAGTACGTCACAATGACGAGAGTGTAAGAGAGGGGTATATAAGGAATGGTGGCAAAGAAGTAAAATTGTTCACAAGCGCTTTAAAAAGCCTTTCAGTGCAATAACCGCATAGTTAAGGCACAAAGGAAGCATTTGGATGATTTTTTAAGTGGTAGAAATATCGGACGACTGGAATGTGGACGTACTCAGCTGGAAGTATCCGAGGAACTTGGAATCGCCCAGAGTGTCATCTCCAGGCTTTGGTAACGATTCCAAGATGATGGTAATGTGAGTAGATGCTACAGTTACTGCCAAAAGAAACAGACGGAGCACAGCATCAGATTTGTCTCGTCAGCTCTCTTTAGCTACCGGTACGACAGTTTCAAGGCAGACCGTGTACAGACGTTTAGGGCACATTGGTCAATATGTTCGTAGGCCTGTCAGATGTGTCCCACTTACCGCAACTCACTGTCGCCTGCGATTAACCTGGAGTAGAGAGCATGCATTGTGGATACCGCAACAGTGGTATGGTGTGATGTTTTCCGATGAGTCCATGTTTAGTTTTGCAGTCTGATTCTAGCCGGACTTTCATATGGAGTGCGCCAGGTACCCGTTACCACCAAGAGAACACCATTGAACGACACCGTTACGGTGGTGCAGGATGGCTCGTTTGGGGAGGAATTATTCTTGGTTCCAGAGCTGACCTGCATGTTCAGAGTGTAACGATGATAGGCCACATCTATCGGGATGTCATTCTGGAACAACATGTACGTTTGTTTCGGGGCGCCATGGGTGCTGAATTTCTGTTTATGGATGACAACGCCCGTCCTCACCGTGCAAACATTGTAGACAAATGCCTTCAATTGGAGGATATCACCCGTATGGATTGGCCAGCATACTCACCGGACTTGAATCCAATAGAGCATGTGTGGGATATGCTTGGCCGACGAATTGCAGCCCGTCAACCCCCTCCCACCTGTCAACCGGAACTTCGGAAGGCATTGCTTGATGAGTGGTGTAATATTCCCCAAGATCAGATTGATAATTTGATACTCAGCATGCCTAGGCGTTGTAAGGCCTGTATTGCATCGTCCGGGAGACTTACTCCATATTAACCATCATACTAACCATGTTATACTGTTTTTTATAAATAGGTTCTTTTTTGAAATTTGCTCCAGGGAGTAAAAATCGCAATTTTTATTAATTATGTCAAACATATAGGATCTTTTGCTCTTTACCTTTTGTTTAATAAATAGACTTTACAAATAAGTCAAATTTGTTTTGCTTCTGTCTCTTTCTTTGCCTGAACTTCATTATCCTTAATTTATGGACATGAGTGTATATCACGTCCAATTGCATAAATGTAGACGAATGAATATCCATGATGCATGTTTTGAACTAAAAAAGAATTATAATGTTCTGAAGTATATATAACTGAGTTACAGCAATCGAGTAATTTAGAGAAATAATACAAAAAAGATATTAACCCACCTCTAAATTTATATATTAAAAATCTTTTATTTCAGTATATACATAACATCATTAAAACATATAGTTAAAATTTCATTAGTTTCTGATAATCATTATAACAATTATAACTGTTATTCTAGGGTGGTGCAGCAAAAAAATATAGTTTTCTGTAATTCAAAAGGTTTTTAACGCATAACATGCTTTTTATGTTTATATAAATGTAAATAATCTATATTAATATTGAAAACACTATTATTTATTAGTATTAGATTAGATAAATGCAAATAATAGAGATTAAATCATAGAAAACTCTTTTATACAATTATAAATTAAATATTATATTTAAACTCGAATTATTTATGATGATTTATTTTGAGTTTTATGTCTATATCTATCAGCAGTTAAATAATCGTTAAAATTCAGCTGCTAAGATATATAAGGTATTTAATTAGAATTAAAATAATGTCACACAAATCTTAAAATATAAATAGATGGTAAACTAGCAATTCATCCAATATCCAATTTAAATTTTATATATATATCTTACAGAGGATTTTATCATTATTGGTCATAAATATCTACTTATCTAATAATATTTAATTTCGTTTGAACACATATTTGTAAACTGTAAAATCATGGTTAAATTGAATGTAATATTTTTAAATATTATGAATGTTATATTAATGTAAACCATTTACATTAATTAAATTGTTAAAAATTAAATTCCATCATTTTCCTTTAAAGTCAGCTTGGAGTAAAATAAAATAAAAATAAAAAATATTTACTAATAGAAATATTTACGATAGGAGATATATTTACAATAGGATAAATATTTACTAATAGGATAAATAAATATTTACTATATATATTTACTATAAATATACTCAAAAATATTAATATATACTATAAATATTATATCATAGTCAGACAATAATAGTCAATTAATATAGTCATATAGTCATAGGCAATATTTACTATAAATATTATATCATATCATATATCATATCATAGACTATAAATATTTACTCAAAAATGCATATTTACTATAGGATAAATAAATGGAAATAAATATTATTCATAGAAATAAAGACAAAGTTTAAAAGCATTATTACAAATGAACTTTTACATGCTGTAGATCAAAATCATTTTTCCTAGAAAATATAGATAAAGATGTCAAGATTAGGATGTAAAAATATAAAAGCGTCATATATCATTAATATTTTCCGCTAATTTGTCCCCAGACAACGAAGGGGTTCTTCTCAATGAATAATCAGAATATTTTTTCAATAGCAGATTTTTTTAAAAACCATTTAACAATAAGACCTACAGAAAATAGGTGGGTTTTTTTTGTTCCAATGCAGCTGGCAAACACTTCGACAGCTTGGTCTTGGATGCCTTAAAGCAAGAGTTGCACAGACGTTACTCACTTTGCATTTACCCAGGGGGCGTGTGTAACTTGAAGATAAGCCTCAGACGCGGAGTAGCAATTCCCGCGCTACGCTCCAATTAGACAGGGACATACGGTTTAAAAGAGGATTCCGAAACCACTACAAACATCCATGGCACCACCGGGACTCGAACGCGAAACCGGTGGTACCGAGCGCCAGAGCGCTAGCCACTCGGCCATTCAGGCCCTACAGAAAATAAGTGTTGGTAACAAGAATTGCGAGATCTTCTCGCGGTTATTCCCATGGATGGCGAATTGAAATGAATGGATTTTATTTCGGAAAAAAAAGGATGGAAATCAAATTTGTATTTAATGGAAAAATTGTTGATATGTTAAACTGTGTCGAATCAACAGTTTCAAAATCGAGGTCAAATAGACCCTTGTTTGTATTAACATCGAAAATTGACTGCATGTATTTTAGCGATTAAATAGGATTATTTTTAAATTTTAAAGTGCTCTGAAAATCTAAATTATATTAATTAGTTTCATTGAAAAACAGATATCTTCAAGATCTATTTATCCTTTATAATTTTATAAACTTAAAATCCACATTTGCTAGTGTTAGTAAAGGCCAAATGAAACTGTAAACAATTTCACTAATTAAGAAGCAGAAAAACAGTTCTTCTGACAACAGCTTAGCTCCTGGCTTTGTCCTTTAGCGTCAAATAATAAACCGCATTGTGTTAAGTCTACGGGAATTTTCGAGAAAAGGCCAGAATCTCGGAGCATTAACTAATGGCTTTGCTGTAATACCAGGATTTATTCCTTTTTAATGAAGAAGCTAAAGAACTAAGCTCCGGTAGGCGAGGTAAATACCTGTAGAAGAGCACTCATTTGCATTTGATACGGAATTGTAATTAGAAAATGTTTCAAGTAAATAAACGCAAAGTGTGGTATTTCTATTTTCTTCTTTTACGAATGCTTTAAGAACTGTATTTTATTTCCACGGTATTATTTTTTAGCAATTTGGTCGAGTGGCTAGAGCTCTGGCGCTCGGTACCACAGGTTTCGGGTTCGAGTCCCGGCGGTGAAATGTATGTTTGTAGTGGTTCGGAATCCACTTTAAACCGTAGGTAACGATCTAATAGGATCGTAGAGCGTTGCGGGGCATTGTTACTCCGCGTCCGTGACTTATCTTCAAGTTACACACGCCCCCTGGGTAATGCAACGTGAGTATCGTCTGTGCAGCGCTTGCCTTAAGGCATCCAAGACAGCTGTCTAAGTCTTTGCCAGCTGCATTAGAAACAAAAAATTAGCAATTTTATAATACTATCTAATATTTTCCCATATTTTTAAGTAGTAAAAATTTTCATTAATTTTTTTAATGAATTTAATAATTGCGCAAAGGAACCTAGGGACCTCTTCTAGGGACTCGTGACTCTGTGGCAAAGCATGCATCCAGCATGCAGGAGGTATAAGGTTTGAGTCCGTCAGCGGCGTTGTTGTAGTCGGAAAAGGGGTTGGTTGCTTTTGTTTGTCGCTTTACGACCATCCTGTGCAGACGAGGGCTAAACAGACCAGGACCTACAATTTAACGTGGATTCCTAACCGTAAACAAACATCTATGCTACCATCAGGATTCTAACCTGAAGCCTTTGGTACCAAAGGCACAGAACTCTAGCCAATGGATAATCAGGCCGCATGGCATTGGTAGGAACTCAACGGTCACTATCTATCAAAATCAAATTGCTTTAAATTTCTTAACTGATTTTATAAATAAGGAAAATTTTAGCACTTAAAAGGTGTTTTTTATCCTTATTTTATCCATCAAAATCTAAATGCTTTAAAAACTTAGAATTATTCTGAACTTTCCCATATTTAATTCAAAATCAGTAAATTTATGTTTTTTATGCATGAATAAATTGTTATTTTTTTATTTCTCATTGAAATAGCTCAAAATCAAAATCTGCCAATCTAATCAAATAAATGTTCCCATGTGTATGTTCGATAACATCATCATCATCATCATCATCAGTGGCGCAACATCCCCTTGGTAGGCTAAGACTGTCTGCCTGCTGGCAGATTTCTAGACAGGAGATGCTTTCTTTTACGGTGTAGGGTTGTCAGAACTATACTCAACGCTCTACAGTTATATTAGACTGGGACCTACAGTTTAAAGTGGATTCGGAACCTCTACAAACATCAATGTCACAGCAGGTCTCGAGTGCCACATGTTAAATCTAAATTCTGGAAATTTATCCAATAAGTAAAATTCATATGATAAATAATTAAATATCTAATCCTACATAATAAAAAAAAATTCAAACTGATTTGCTAACATAGAAAATAATTTTATTCCTAGTTTATAAAAAATTATCTTTTAAAAGGTTTTATAAAAAATAATGAAATATTTCCGGATCTTTTAAACAATCTTAGTTATCAGTTTGTAAATTCCACACTTAAAAGCATCTTTCAAATATTTAAGGAAAAAAAAAAAAAATTTAAGATTGCATCAGATATCTACAAAATAAATGATGAAAATTAAATCTTGTTTGGAAAATGCATTCAATTTTTTTTCTCCTCGTAATGGGCTTTTTGATGTGAAAGAATCCTAATTATTAAAAACATTAACTGATTCTCGGAAATATTCCATCCTTTTTGTCAGAAAAAAATAATGAATAATGTATCGAAACATTACTACTTTCTTAATTGAATGTCACCAATACTGGTTAGAATCTCGTTTGCCGCAAGTAATTGAAAAATGGAATCAATATATTTCATTAAAAACTTAAATAAAACCGTTCTGAGAAAGATTTTACAATATTCAAAAACAAAAGTAAAAACCTAAAGAAGAAAACTTGATTTAATTATTAAAGAAGGAAACTTGCTCAAGTTTTAAAGTTTCATAAAACTAATTACGACAGCATGTTATTCAATCCATTAAACACAAGTATACTTTGTTACTCTAATTTCCCTTCGGGCCCAACAATGAATTAATTTTAACTTCAATAGAAAAAAATATAAATGTGAATTAAAGTAATATACATTTATTCATGCCGAACTGAGATCAATTAACTTTAAAATCTATTATTTTAGAATCATCCATTTCTGCTTCTATCTGGAAAATTCATTCCTTGTTATGTTGGTATTAAAGTAGAAATAAATTAAACGAGCCTTATTTTTATGGTATCAAAATAGATTTCCATTTCGGACTGCATTTATCAAAGTAAAATCATTCTATCAATTAGTATACTGAAACAGTTATAAAAGAGAAAATAAATATTAAAGATTTTCATCGATATATTCAAATTAAAAAATTTTATTACAATTAACACAAATTTAATTAGAATATCGACAGTGATTTGTTTTTATTTTCACGTTCTTGATTCATGGGACCAAACCTTCTAATCCAGTTTATCTCTATATACAACAATGACTCTTATAATTCGACTTCGAACACTCTAATTCATTATAATCAGATTTTAAATACTTTACTTGTGTTAGATTAAAATTGAAATTTTATATTACAGGTTATATAAATCGATACTGATTTTTTTTTTATATACGCGTTCTTGATTCACAGGACCAAACATTCCAATCTTGTTGATCGCTGTATACAACAATACCTCTCATATTTCAACTTCGAATAGTCCTAATTCATTAAATTTCAGTTTTAAATCTTACTATACGCATATGAATCTTACTATACGTATATATTATTATTAGTATAGTAAGATTTAAAACTGAAATTTAATGAATTAAGACTGTTGGCTGGCAAGACGGCTGGCAAGGTTATGGCATCAATATTTTGGGATACGCATGGTATAATATTCATTGACTATCTTAAAAGGAAAAACCCATAAACAGCGACTATTACGCAGTGTTATTGGAGCGCTTGAAAGACGAAATCGCGGGAAAACGGCCTCATTTGAAAAAGACGAAAGTGCTGTTTCATCAAGACAATGCACCGTGCCAAAATCAATCAATGAAAACGTCACAATGAATCAAAATGTCACAATGAATGAAAATGTCACAAATCAACGAAAACGATGGCAAAATTACATGAATTGGGCTTCGAATTGCTTCCACATCCACCGTATTCTCCAGATCTGGCCCCCAGCGACTTTTTCCTGTTCTCAGACCTCAAGAGGATGCTCGCTGGACAGAAATTTCGCGCTGATGAAGAGGCAATCGCCGAAACTGAAGCCTATTTTTGAGGCTAAAGACAAATCGTACTAAAAAAATGGTATCGAAAAATTGTATGACCGCTATAATCGTTGTATCACCCTCGAAGACAACTATATTGAATAATAAAATCAAATTCTAAAAAAAAAAAGTCTTTTTCTATGCTAGCCTATGAACTTTTCAGCCCACCTGTTAATCAAATTAAAAAAAAAAAAAAAAAAAAAAAAAAAAAAAAAAAACTTTTATTATGAGGGATACATATTTTATTACTCATAGTTTGACTTCGAACGGTCTTAATTCATTAAAATTCAGTCTTAAATCTTTACAACTGTTATATTCAAACTCAAATTTTTTATTACAAGTGGTAGAAATTTCATTAGAATATTCACATTAATTTTTTTATCCCTATGTTCTTGATTCCGAGATCAAACTTCATACTCCTGTTGATTGCTATATACAATACCTCTCATAATACGACTTCGAACAGTCTTAGTTCATTATAATGCGGTTTCAAATATTATACTTGGGTTTTATTCAAACTGAAAATTTTTATTGCAAGTGATAATACTTTATTACAATATCAACATTGATTTGTTTTAATTCCCGCTATCTTGATTCATGAGTCAAAACCTTCTAAAATTGTTGGGAACTATAAACAGAGGTAATTTATGTGATATTATAATTCAAAGTCGAACGGTTCTTATTCATTATAATCCTGGTTTAAATTTTACTATACTTACGCAAATTTAATTCTATATTTAAAGTTACATTTTATTAAAAGCGATACATACTTTATTAGAATATCAACATTGATTTCTTTTTGTTACCACCTTCTAGATACAGGAAACCAAACCTAATCTTTATACAGCAATATCTCTCATTGTTCGACTTCGAACAGTTCGGATTCTCTATGGTCTGCTTTTAAATCTCAAGAATGTAAAGTTGTGTGAAATGGTTTTTCAAGCTTTTCTTTTTTTTTTTTGAGAGGGGGGATTCCGATATTAATGTCTCTAGAAGCGGCGAAAGTTTAAACTTGGCATTATATTTCGGTAATTCCACATTCATTGTCTTAATATTTAAGCTATATAGCATGAATAACTTTACTATTTACTTTCCTCTCCTCAAAACGGGACATCTATTAAGTTTAGGTTATATTTTCAGCATTCAAGTATGCATCTATTTCTTTTATAGTTTTTTATTTATTTATAAAATAATAGAATAAATACACAAAAAAATAATAATTTATGTGTTATTATATTTTTTTACATGAAAATTTTCTTAAGTATCATTAATGTTAATTTTAGATAAAGAAATTCTTGGCAGGAGTTATTTAAAATTTACTTTGGTTATTAACTTTTTATTTTAAGAACTGTGACCTTCAAATGTTTTTTTTTTCCTCTCGCCCACAATTTATTCATAAGAGAAAAGTTCCCTTTCTTTGAGTGCATTAGTGTCTGCCAGACATAAAATATATTTAATAAGTATGCAAAAGTTAATGGAATTCAAATTATTAGTGTGAAAGTTTTTGCACAATTACCCCTAACGGCATTCGATTGAAACACTGTGTCACTCTTTGAGGCACAATGTAATAAGAAATAAGTGAACTTACTTTTATATTTTGGTTACAATTAATAAATCTGTTTTTAATCAATCAATACATCCATTACACTTTGACTTTCTTCTCATGTCAGTGTTTTAGTCAAATTTGCCCATTCAAATATTTCTAATTTTTCAAAGAACAAAGATCACTGCTCCAAATATTCTTTGCTTATTTTATATAATTCAGAAGTTGAGGTTTTCACATATTTTTTGTGAACACCACTGAAGTCACTTTTTGCAATTCTAATAGAGCTTGAAGGAATAGTACAACAATAGTAGTATAATAAATAGATCGAATAGTAATAATATACTTAGTAATTTGACTTTTACGTAGTAATTTGACATATGCGATGATCGCTTGGAGACTTTTGGCGACAATCTTAACTGTTGGCAGTTACTACTTTATGCTGTTGGCGCGAAGTAGAGAAAACAATAATTTTCAAAACAAATGGTTCATTTTTGGCAGGTTGTAAATAAATGTAAATTTAATTTTTCGGAATTATTTGGCATTTGTGTTTTATAAATGAATTTTCTTGTGTAATATTTTCCTTCTAAAATGATTAAAAATAAAATATTCATTTATAGGAACTTTTTGTAATTTTTATTCTATTTTATACAAAATGATTAAAGTTCTTAAAAAAAAATTTCTTGCGTCTATTTATTGTTAATAAGTATAGTTAGTGTATGACTTGAGAAGAAGAATTTCGGGTATTTCTTGAATTTTTGAGAAACTCTTCGTTGCATGTTTACGTTTTTTAAGTAAATACGCGCATGGAAACGAAGCCAAGCACGACTACAGCATCAACTTTGGTACGAAAAGGAGATGTTTACTTTTACTCCAACTTTATGCTCCTTTAGAATAGAGATATTTATTCTTATTTTTATCGTTATTCGCTCTATTTTATTCTTACTCTATGCTTCTCATCGATTTACATATGTGTGAGACGTATGCCACATGCCATCATAGATGCAATACTAAGCACAACTGTCCTATTTTTTTTTCATTTTTAGCGTCTCTTAAAAAATTTTTTACTGTAGCTTACTCTCTTTCTGAAAACTGTGCATTTTGGTGCCCTAGTGATAAAGGTGCAAGCTATCTAGAAACGGGGCTTATGGCCACATTAAGTATGTATGTAGTATGTAGTACCAGAAAGCAATGGACGTTTGTAAACTTTGATATTGAATGATTTTCGAAGATTTGTTAGTCTTCAAACTTATATGTTTAACTCGAACTTATGAGAACAGGAGGACAATTTAGACATTGCCAACCATATTGAAGTTCTGGTAGGATAATTAACAGTTGAACCGCCATCATAAATTATTGGAGTGGCCGAAAACTAGTAAGAAACTTGTATTATAGAAGATGATCATACTATCGAATATAACCTTACGATTCGCCGAACTACAAACAATACAATTCGTTGATACAAAGTACAATTAATGAAGAGAAAATTTGAGAGTGTAATTTATGAAGAGAAAAAAACCAAAGAAGAAAATGTGCAAACATCAATATTAATTTTTTTTTTTTTTCAAATGCCTTTGTTAATTTTTATTAACAAAGGCATTTGGATTTATTAATCTCGTTTTATTTACTTAAGAACCAATTATGAATTTTTGTAAATATTTAGTTTTCAAAAGGTCCGGGAATCGATGGATCGGATTGTCCAGATTTTCGAGGCATAGGATAACACCATTACGTTGGATCAGTGTTGTTCTCAAGTACTTTTGGAGGAATTATTTCGTCTAAAAAGATCTTAAGGCAAAACTGACCCGCATTAACATGTATCAGATTACTGGTTTTGCAAATCTGTGATCATAGCGCAGGTCATTAGTGAGAATTGAAACTTCGTGAGCTTGCTAGTTCACACTAATTAATTGAATTTATTAATAGGAAGTCTCAGCCATAAAATAAGATAAAAGGAATTTCAAATTGTTTTGGTAAAATACATTGCCTATTTAATTACACTCATAAAATTAATATAAAATATTAATATTTTTAATAGTATTCAAGTAATTATTTTGATTAAAAGATTTTGCGAAATTAACTGATCAGTCTAAATTTGAATTCATATTTTGTTGCCATTTGTTAATAAGCTATAGACACATAGCACAATACTGTTTAAAATACATCCTATAACAACGTGATCGAGTAACAAATTCATCATGTAATAACGTAGTAGCGTTTAGATCCTGTAATAAGTTTCATTTTGTAACAAATGAAGTGCTTATATCCATAAATCACATGGTAGTGTTTAGATCCGGAAATAAGTTTCGTATGTAATTACCTGGCAGTATTTAAATCCTTTAGTAAGTTTCATTTTGTAACAAAATGCAGTGTTTCGATCCTGTAATATCATGGTAATGTTTAGATCTTGTAATAACATTGTAGTGTTTAGATCTTGTAATAGCATGGTAGTGTTTAGATCTTGCAATAGCATGGTAGTGTTTAGATAATACGTTTCTTTCTTTAGTATCATGGCAGTTTTCAGATCCTGTAATTAGTTTCTTTCTGTAATAGCATGGCAATGTTTAAATCTTGTAATAACATGTAAGTGTTTAGATCCTGTACTAAGTTTCATCCTGTAACTAAAGTGTAATGATTACATCCTGTAATAAGTTTCATCCTATAATAACAGGATAGTAGTTAGAACCTGTAACATTTTTCTTTATCTATATTAAATAAACAATTTAGGATAATCTGATTGATTAATTACATAGTGAACTTTCTTTTCTACAAGAACTTGACCTTCACGTGAAGTTGAGTTGAAACCTATCGATTTTTTTCCTCTGCATGTCAGCGAAGCTCGCACAATCGGGTTTTAAAATTCCCAATACCCCCAGGCGATTGGGAATTGTGTCAACTTTGAGAGATTAATTATTCCTCCGCGAACCAGACAAAAAGCTCTACAGTATTTCCTGCAAAATCAATCATGCGAAACGGTGAAAGACAGTCGCGTCGTTCGCAGCATTTACCGTTGTTAGATTGAAGATTGAAGCGGTAAACATTAAATTAGAAACAATTAATTCTATTGCTCTCGGAACGAACTAATATTCCGGATGGGAACGAAATACATTTATTGCAGACCTAATTATTTAAAGTCACCATGAAGGCAATCCTATAGATACACTTTATTAAAACATTTGGAAAGTAACATTCCATAAGTCTGCACGTGTTACAAGTCTGTATTACGTGTTCCACAAGTCTGTATTACTTGTTGTTTAAGACGTATGGACAGTCAGGTTAGCCTAGAAAACAGAATTCGAATTGTTTATTTAATATAGAACAAATCCCTCATCTCTGTTGACTCTGGGCACATAACCAAATACCAAAACAGCTTGTTCATAAACTAAATGGAATAAGCAATGAAAAACTTGTTTATTGAAATTTATTGAAATTTAAGTTAGCTGAACCCATAAACAATTGTACATATATACAAGTTTTATATCTTACATGTAATTCCAATGTATACTGTCATAGAAAGAGTTAAAATAGAGCCTTCAGAGAGGTCTTTTAGGGGTAAATACCCCCATTTGTGTTTTTGTCTGAGTTTTTGGTTTGGTTTTGGCTTGTCGCTCTACTGTCATTTTGTGCATAATTTAGACTACTTATACAGAGACCTCCAGTTTAACGTGGATTCCGAACCACTAACAAATATCCATGCCACCGCCAGAATTCGAACCTGAAGCCTATGGTAGCCATTTGACCATCAGGCCGCGTTTCGTATGAGAGAAAATTCGGAAATTTCCACCAGTCAGCCTGACTATCGATGCGAGACGCTTCACATATGTTGTCGTAACAGTCATTGAGTCTCCTTGTTTCTGAAAGTAGTGCCTGCAACGGACGTTGAGAGCGAACTGGAACTTTAAGCCCTTATCTATGTTAGATACATACGTTGCTATTGGGCTACGAAATTAATAGTCATATATATTTGATACAAAAAACCTTCTTAAAATCAAATAACTAATATTTTAACTTACGTAACAATCTTGATTTATTATTCAGCAATTAGTACAGGCAATACTAATAACACACTACTCTCGAGCAGTACTAATAACTCTATTCTCGTAGGCAATGCTAATAACACAATTCTCGCAGAAAGTGCTAATAACTCTGATTTCGGTGACAGTACTAATAACTCTGCTTTCGCCGGCAGTACTAATAACTATATTCGAGCAGGCAGTACTAATAAATTCTCGCCAGTGCTAATAATTCTGTGTTCGCAGATAGTGCTAATAACACGGAGCCTGATGGCCGAATGACTAGTGCTCTGGTTCTCGGTGCCACAAGTATCGTATTCGAGTCCTGGCGGTGTCATGGATGTTTGTAGTGGTTCGTAATCCACTTTAAACTGTAGGTCCCAGTCTAACATGATCGTTGGGCGTAGGACAACCAGGACCCTACCCTGTAAAAAACCATCTTCTTTTTCGAAATCTGCCATTAGCAGATGGCTTTAACCCCCACCCTCTTGTGCCACTGATGATAATGCTAATAACTCTGTTTTTGTCGCAATCTCTGTCCTTTTCACAGACAGTATTAATAACTATATTAAGGTAGGCAATAATAATAACACTCTCTGTTCCTTGCCAGTAGTTGTAACATTTTTGTGATATTTCGAATTTTTTTTAATTTTATTCAACATAAAATTACTTAAGAGAAACTGTGTTGTATTTATTAAAAAAGGATACTATTTTGACAAATTTATATTAAGAATATACTCTAAAATTTTATTTCTCTCTTTTCTTATAGTCCAATAATTATAGAAAAGAAATAATTTTATTTAAAAAAAATAAATGTAATATTCAGATTTTATTATGTTAACTGTTAATTAAAATTTCTATTTCAATTCAAATTAATGTTATGATGCAAATGTTTGCAATTGTCTCTGTTAATTTCCATTAAATTTTTATTTTTCTGTAATAAAATCATTTATATGATTATGAAGTGCAAATTTAATTTTCGGTTGAATTAATAAGACAAAATAAAATAATTTTTGTGTATCTGTAAATAATTTTAAAATTAATACTATTTTATTTTTAACAAAATAATTATATAAATAATATCTGAAACAGGATCAAAATTACATTTAAAAGAAATCAAATACCACTTTTAGATGAAGAAAATTGTCTACTGCTGTTTAAATATGGATTCTGCACAAATATTTGCTTAATTAAATTTTTTATATTCATTTTGATTAAAAAAAGAATTACATTAAATTCAGATTATTAAATCAACATAAATTTTGTAAAGAGAAAAAAAAAGGCAGTATCACTATTTGTTTTGATATAGGTATATATATATATATATATCAATTAAACAAATACTGAGACTGCATTTTCCAATTCAATAAATCAGATAAATCGACATTAGTAATTTAATCTGTTAAACATTCAATGAGTCATTTAACTTATAAGATTTAAAGATATCCATAAATCAATGTCTCAACTTTGTACTTTTCTAAAACACATTTGATTTTTAAATAAAACAGTAGAAAATAATAGTTTAAATAATAGAGTAGAAAATAGTTTCTTTCGTGATTTGGATCTTTTTAAAACATCGTTGCGAATTAAACATAAATTTATGAGTTTTATTCTGTACTGAAATGAATACTAAGATAAACCGTTCTCAACTATATAAATGGATAATTGACTTCACAAGCTTTAACTCATGTTAAAAGAATTCAATTTATTAAAAAATATCAAAATGATACTTTAAAAAAAAGGATAAATATATTTCTACGAAAATTATCATTAATTAAAATTATGATTTACAAGAAAATATAATAAAAATATGATGCTACCACAAATATTGCTAGGATATCCCCTCTCCCATTTTTCTAGAAATTAACCTTAAAGTTGTATAAGCGAATTAGAAAACACTGTTGTGTCACCACTTACTGTCAAGGTCAACAAACAACCGAATCCTCAAGAAAAATACAAAAATAAATGGTTCGATCGGTGCCGGATTATAGAATGTGCAGAACCATCGAATGCTGGATTAGAGAGCGCTAACTGAAGAATGCAAGATAATCAAATACTCCGACAAACATTTTCAAAATGAAAACGTGATTGGATGTTTGGGATACTGAGAACCTTTATAAAAGAAAAATATATTTCTACGAAAATTATAATTAATTAAAATTATGATTTAAAGAAGGTAAAAAAAAAATGTATTACTAAGGCATCCCTCCCACTCTCGTTTTTTTTTAAATTGACTGTAAAATTATGTAAGCGAATATGCAAGCACCGTTGTGTTGCAATTTAGCAGTCAAAGTTAACAAACAACTGAATCCCCAGGAAAAATCCAAAAGCGAACGGCTCGGTCGGTGCCGGATTATAGAATGTGCGTAACCATCGAATTCTGGATTAAAAAGCGCTTACTCTAGATTCATCATCATTAACTAACCTCATAGTGGGCCAAGGCCGTTTGTTTGCTGTCAGATTTCTAGACAGTAGATGTTTTTTCTTTTTACGGAGTAGGGTTGCCATCCCTATGTCCAACACTCTACAGTCATATTTGATCGAGACCTACGGTTTAAAGTGGATTCCAACCACTACAAACATCAATGGCACCTCCGGGACTCCTGTAGCACCGAGCACCAGAATTACTGTAGATTGCTAGGGAAAAATATCCCAATAAACATTTTAAAAAACGGAAATATAGTTGTTGGTTTGTGAGATTGATCTTTAAGGCAATTATTAAATCACAAAAGAGTAAAGAAACGTTTTATTATTTTAACTATTTAATCACCAAACTAAAATGTTACGTTAATGGGCGAGATGCACGAGATTCATTATAAATTACATGTAAATGAACTTTATTTTTATAAGTTTTCATCTAATATTTACATAGCAGCCATTATGTACTTCCATACAATGTAAAAAATATCTCTAAATGATTTCTTTTTAATTCTAGGAAAGATGACGACAAAAACTTGATTGTCCATTTCAATTTGCACCTGTCCCCCGATCAGAGTGGCCTGAGTGCAGCCGATCTGTATGTGGTTCTCTCGGAGGAGGTGATCAGAGCCCGGACTGGTGTCTTCAGGGACATCAAAATTGATCAAGATTCCATTCAGATTCAAGGTATTTCATTAATTAGATTTGGAAGCGAGATTTGATTCGAGATCACTTGTTCCATGAAGATTATTTAGGGATTTAGCCCTGCCAAAATAACAAAATTAGGTTGCTTCGAGCCAAATTTAATAAATCAATCAAAAAGATACTGGAAGCTAATAAATTGAACCAAATCTATGTGTCACTTACTCAAAATTTACCCATACACGTTAAATTTGAATACATTAATATTGTTCATTTTAAAAGAAAAGTGTTTTAAATACAAGAAATATTAAAAACAATTACAGCATAAATTAATTTCTTTAGAAATCAAAAAATTAAATACAAGAAATATTAAAAGCAATTAAAGGATAAATTAATTTCTTTAGAAATCAAAAATTAAATTAATTAAATACAAGAAATATTAAAAACAATCAGTATTAATTTCCTTATAAATCAAAAATTAAATTAATTAAATACAAGAAATATTAAAAATAATTAAAGGATAAGTTAATTTCTTTAGAAATCAAAAAAATTAAATTAATTAAACACAAGAAATATTATAAACAATTACAGGATTAATTTCCTTAGAAATTAAAAATTAAATTAATTAAATACAAGAAATATTAAAAACAATTACAGTATTAATTTCCTTATAAATCAAAAAATTAAATTAATTAAATACAAGAAATATTAAAAATAATTAAAGGATAAGTTAATTTCTTTAGAAATCAAAAATTAAATTAATTAAATACAAGAAATATTAAAAACAATTACAGGATAAATTAATTTCTTTAGAAATCAAAAATTAAATTAATTAAATTTATTTCTAAAAATAAATTAATTAAATTACAAATTTAATTCAATTTTTAATTTATTAAATTAATTAATTTTAATTCTATTATTTTAAAATTAAATTAATTTCTTTAGAAATCAATTTTAAATTAATTTATCATATCCTTCGAAATATAATTTAAGTTATTTTACTAAAATTTATAAGAATATTTATTTTTATGTTTTTAATATTATTTTTTTTTTTTGTGTAAAACAAATAATCTCAAAGTAATGTATAATTACAGTTTTATATGCATCCTACCTACATTTCAAAATAAAATGATATATGGTAAATACTAACTATATTAACTATTATAATGTTTAATGTGTAAATTCTAACTATTTATTATATAACATTGATTAATGTTCGCTAATTATAAACTACAGGAAGTTTATAAATTAGGTTGTCTCAATGTGTGATTTATACATTAGATACGTTTGGCATAAAGTTATATTTAAAATAGAAATTTATTACAGTTACAGTTGCATTTAACATTTAAACAAATGCCTTTGGATAAAATATTTCCATGTTGACTTTAAACATTAAAATTAGTAAAAATTTTAAAGCAATATTTCTTTTTAAATTTTGGTACTGTTAAATCATAAAAGTGAATATTCGTTCAACGGATTCTCTAATTATATAATAGAAGATGAATTTTTAACAAAAGATTTTTATGATTGAATTTTATAGACGACACTATAGTGCTCATAGTTTTTAAACATCAAATTTTTAATTTTCCTAACTTTTTCAGTTACTCTTAAAAGGGATTGAAATAAATGCATTTCTTATTTAAAAATTTTGATTTTTTTACAAATTAAATGTGTAAACAAAGAATATGTATTGTTACTAATTGATTTTTTTGCAAATGTATATTTATTTCTATTGTATTTAAAATTAACTCTTTTTGAAAAGCATTCTCATAAATATTTCAATTATCATTTTAATTATCATTTTAATTATTATTTAATTGTTATTTTAATTATCCTTTCACATACATTCAATTCTATAAATTTTATATAATTTATGTACAAAAATCCCAAGAAATTTGAAATAAATGCATTTTAATATGATGAAATAAAATATTTTTGTCTTTACTTGCGTATAAAAAATTGTAAGATGATATTTTATATCAATATTTAATAAAACTCTTTTGATTTTTATAGCAATATAGCATAAAAGTAATATGAAAATGCTCCAAATTAAAATAATTGCTTTTAAAGATTCCCTAAAAAAGTATCCATTTCAATTGTAATAGCTTTTATACATCAATATATGTGATTTTGAATATTTGATTAATGGTAAACTATATAACAGATCATTAAAACATTTAAAAGCTTAAAATTGAAATTCTTCCGTTAGTAAATATTATATTATTATATGAAGTGTCAACATAAGTCGTGATAATTGCTTCTTGATTGTTTTTTATTTATTTATTATTTACTATTTAGAGCAATATGATTAAAAAATAACAATTTCTAAGGATAATTAGCAAAGTTTTGTAAATGTGTGACATAAATGAAAAGCAAAATAAATAAATAATGAATTTCTAATTGCTATTTATAATGTCATTTTAATAACTAACGAAAACGTAATTTTTTCCTTAATCGTCTTTTTGAATGTAGTCTGGTTTATATAAATCAATCTATGAAAATCCATTAAGTTTATACAAACAATACGAATATAAACTTTTATTCCAATAATCAATTAGTAATAACATTTGCTTGTTTTGTAATTCGTCTGTTTATTCTTTGTTATAAAGAAGTATTTTCCAAGTTACAAAGTATCAATTTTTAAAATAGAAAACGTAATTGTTAGAATTTTTCTCTTTTTCTTCTCCTGTATAAATAAAAAAAATTCTTTAAATATAATTAGCTTTATTATTCTGTATATCTCCCATTTTTTTTCTTGTATGTTTAATAGTTTTTAATAAGTTAAGTTTTTAAGTTTTTAATTCTTAATTCCGTTGTTTGTCATTAAACTATTCTGATATAGTTGTTTCCGTATTAATATAATATATGCATTATATTTCGACTACCAATTTTGCAGAAATTTGGCAGCCAAGTCAGACAGATTCAAATATAGCGGCGTAATAGGGGAGGAAGATATTTTCGGAGAGGTTTCAATTACAATAAAACGAATATTAATTTTTAATAATTAAAAATTTATTTTACACATTATAAAAAATATCATATAACAAAAATTTCACATTAAATATTAAACTTTTTTCTTTCAAAATTGTGTCCGCAGCGTTTGTCTGACTAGCACCCATAGCAAGTAATAGAATCGTCCATTTCCATCTGAAAAACCCGATTTTTACCTTTCCATACAAAAAATGGACGAACTATATGTATATATTAAGAGAAATAATGAGTTTCATATGCCAATATATATATATATATATATATATTAATTAATATATGGCCTTATCAATATATATATATATATATATATTTTGATAAGGCCAACATCTTCTACAGTTTTTATAGATGCTGATGATTATCATGGGAAATGCAAATTTCTAATATGTTAATTGTTCCGTTATATTAAATATTGCTCTATCAGCTATTCAATAGGAAGGTAAACATCCGGTTTAAAGACGGAAACGGGCGATTCGATTACTTGTTAAAGGTGCTTGTCACACACATACGTGGTTCAAGGCAATTTTGAAAGAAAAGAAGTAATAGTTATTGTAGAATTTTGCAGTGCAATTTTCTTTGACAATAATACATATTTTAATATATAATTTCAAATTTTAGTTATTGAAAATTAAATTAAATTTTTTTTTTTTATTATTAAAACCCTTCAAATTACCTCCCCACAATACTTTAATTACCAATTTTTTGGACGATAACCGGCTAATGAGTTTTTTATGTATGTTACAAATTTTTTAATCTCTAATATATAATGATAGAAATAAGAAATTAAATTAATATGTGGTTTTCCTGCCACTGCCTATTGCCTATACTAACTTGATTTGCAATTTCTTAACTTTCAGAGAGAAAACCTCCGGTGGATGATGTTCTGGATCGATGGGTTCCGAGGCGACAATATCCTGGCTATGTTGAAGGATTGACAACTACTCCCAGCTCTGCTCTACCTCGACTTGTACCCCGTGAATGCTCACCAGTTGAAGTACCCTTCTGCAGTGCTTTGGCGTACAATTCCACTTCCTATCCCAACATCGTTGGTCACAATAATATTTCAGAAGTGATGAGTGATTTGGTCATGTTCCGCCAAATTCTCGATTTCGAGTGCTATCCACTGGCAGAAGAGTTCGTCTGCCAACTTCTCCAACCGGATTGTGAGGAAAATGACATCATAATGCCATGCAAAGACTTTGCGAAGGTATTAAAAGTTAATCTTATCTTTTTACAGTTGGGTCTGGAAGGACTTAATGGTTAACGTGTTAGATTTCCGATTAAAGAGAGTTCTGTTCAAATCCCAAGAAGCAGTACAGAACCTAAAGTTCAAATGCCGTAAATTAGTGATCATCAAAACATTTGGGACATAATGCCATGCAAATACTTTTACAGACATATGAAAAGTAATTTTTATCGCCCTACAGTTAGTTCTAAAAGGGCCTAATGGTTGCTTTAGATTTCCGAATTAAGAGAGGGTATATTCAAAGCCCGAGAAGCCTTAGATAACTGAAAGTTCCCATGCCTATGTCGTAAATAAGTGTTCATTAAAAATGGTTTGGACATAATAATGCAATGCAAAGACTTTTGAGAAGGTGTTAAAAGTTATTTTTTTATCTTTTACTATTGGATTTGGCAGAGCTTAATGCTTAATGCGTTATATTTTTTAATTTAGTTCAAAACCCGATGAGCCATACAAAACCGAATCTTATCATGGCGTTAATTAGTAATCCCTCAAAAAAAAATTTGGGATATAATAATGCCATGCAGAGATCTTTACGAACACATGAAAAGTTACTTTTATCTTCATATAGTACATTCTAGAAGGGACTAATGGCTATTGCTTTAGATTTCTGAATTAAGAGAGTTCTGTTCAAAGTCCAAAAGGCCATACAGAACAGAAAGTTTTCATGGCTATGCGTAAATCAATGGCCATTAAAAATAAGATTGGACATAATAATCCCATGTAAAGACTTTTGCGAAAGCATTAAAAGTTATTTTTATATTTTACATTTGGATAGGAAGGACCTTAATGGTTAACGCGCTAGATTTTTGACTTATGAGAGTTTGGTTAGATACACAAGAAGCGTTGTAGAACCGAAAGTTTGTATGTCAATCTGATAGATCAGGGATCATTAATCATTTTTGGTTCACTACCCCATCCCAAATTTAAAATTTTCCAAAGATGGTTCCTCTCCATGTGAAAAAAAATAATGAAACCACTATTATATGAAGTCTATATTTATGTAATAAACCATCTTTGAAAAAACATATATTTATAATCATATGAACTAAAATTGAATCTAGTATTTGCAATACTGCAAAAAAATTAAAAAGAAAATAATTACGATATTATGTTAAAAAGGTTAACTTTTAACGTGAAAATAAAATATAAAAAAAAGCGCAATTTTTAAATTCTTTTTGCGTACCTCGCTTAAGAACTTCTACCGTAGATGAATGCGATAATTTCCTTTCCATTTTTCTCAATGTGGGGATAAAAGGCATGCAAGCCCACTAGATTCATCTTGTGAGGGTTTATTCAAAATCATACAATGAGGCATATGCCTTTGTGGGATACCATAAACAACGACGAGTATGTTACATATTTGCCACCCTTCACACTGGGCAAATATCCTTAAGTCATGTTAAAATACTGTGATTTAAAAAGCCATAAAACGTCTTTTAATATTAATTTAAACTCAATTAGAAGTGAGCACTAATGATCTCATTTAGCATTTTTAAAAATTGATCCTGTTATATATAACTTGTGGGATGAACTTTTGATATGTTACTAATCAAGGGTAATTTATTTTTCACCCTGTACTTGACCCACAATTAACGTATTCAGCTATTTCATTAGACCGTATCAATCTTGTATTCCACAATTTTCTCATATCAACTGCTTTTTCATTATCTAATTAATCGCTGACTTAACATTACTCTGGATTTTCTTCTTTCTGGTTGCACTTTTTAAAAAAGGCGTCCAAAGAAAGAACAGAAGGCGTCAAACTACTTTTTCCTGATAAATGTAAACTTGGTAATAATGTGATGATATAAATATTAGTTACAGTGTTATATATGCCAAATATGCTGCCATACATAACGAAAGAAAATCCATTTCTAATGAATCGACTATTCCTTATCAAATCTGGGGGACTTCGAATGAGATATGTAAGTTACTCACATATAACTTCTATGACTGTGTTTCGGAATCAAAACGTTTCTGAAAATGACAAATATCTGGGGTATTCTAAAATTGAATACTTCTTCTTAAAATCAGTTAAAATAATATGCAGCAGCCATTAAAGCGAAGTAATTAGTAAGAAATTAATGACAGTTTGTGTAATTACCAACTAATTACTTGTACCAAATTAAATTACTTTTGCTAACGATAAAAACTGTGGGTATTGTAAAACTCAATTTCCTTTTTTTTTAATTATACGCAACCACCATCTATGTCAATTTATTTCCTAATTCATTTTATCACCTTATTATTTTCACCTTACTATCTAAAACAAAATTGCCCTTTTTTATCAGTTTCCTAAACTGTAAGAAAAAAGTCTTATTTTAAAACAGTATTGTTTTATGTGGTAATTCTGCGGTTTTGTTCTTTTAATTTTGTCAATAATTAAAAAAACAATTTTGAAGATTGAGATAACTGTAGAAATTTGTGAGAAGAGAATAAGTATTATGTTGTTCAATCTCTAAATCCAGATTTATATCGATTCAAACAGCTTTTTTTTTATTTAGAATAAATTATTATAATCAATAATTAACATTTAATTTAAAACAGTATTGTTTATGTGGCAATTCTGCGGTTTTGTGCCTTTAATTTTGTCAATAATTAATAAAAATAACTTTAAATGTTCAATTTTAAATATTGAGATAACTGTAGAAATGTATGCAAAGAGAATAAGTATTACGTTAATCAATCTATAAAACGGGATTTATATCGACTCCAAACAACTTATAGTTTATTAAGAATAAATTATTATTATTAATTAATATTTAATTTAAAACAGTATTGTTCATGCGGCAATTCTGAGGGTTTGTTCTTTTAATTTTGTCAACAATTAATAAAACAATTTTAAATGTTCAGTTTTTAAATATTGAGATATCTGTAGAAATTGTGCGAAGAGAATAAGTATGATGTTGTTTAATCTCTAAATTGGGATTTATATCGACTACAAACTACTTTTAGTTTATTTATAATAAATAATTAATATAAAATGTCAACAGAAAAGTTAAGCTTTTTTGTTTTGAAATAGAGATTAATCATTTTTTGTTCTTTTAAGTTGAATTTATCGGTTTATTGATTAGAGATAATTTATGTTCTTCTCAAAAGAAAACCAACCAGCATATCATAACTAATAAGCATTCAACTTAGCCTATCAATCTATATTAAATCCTAATCAAAGAAATAATGCTAAATTTTTATTTTATTTTCTGATCTGAGAAACGACATATATCTCATCTATCAACTATAAAAAGAATTTATTTTATATTATGCGTCATAAGTTTGATTAAATATATTTAGTTTATATCAACAATTGTATAAATGATTTTTTTAATTTCCGGTTTTTTGCCTAAAATGTGTTGTTTTTTACCCAATTGAAATTGATGCATACAATGTATAGACCTTAAATATTTTTATCAAATGTTCGTTTTTAGTACAGTTCGTATATAAATGCAGGCAAACTGAAATTTAGAATTAGGATGTTTTTCCAAACTTTTTAAAGGAAAAAAAGTTGTAAATAAAACGGATAAGGATATAAAAGTATAAAGTAAATTCTTCGGCGAGATGAATTTCTTTGGATAAAATTTACATTTAGTAATTAAAATAATTGAAATTTACATTTAATAATTAAATACATAATTATAATTTTATAAAATAAATTTAATAATAAATTACATTTAATAATTAGAATAATTAAAATTTACATTTAACAACTAAATACGTAATTATAATTTTTTAAATATTTAATAATAAATTACATCTAATAATTAAAAAAAATGGAAATTTACATTTAATAATTAGAATAATTAAAATTTGCATTTAATAACTAAATACATAATTATAATTTTATAAATTAAAATTTAATAATAAATTACAATTAATAATTAAAATAATGGAAACTAACATTTAATAATTAAATTCATAATCATAATTTTATAAATTAATATAAAATATATTTATAATATATATTATATTATAAATATAATATAAATTATATTATAATAATTAATAATAAATTATATTATAATTTAAATTATAATTATATTATAATATAAATTATTATAAATATTATATTATATTTATAATTTTTATCGACATGAAAAGATATCATAGTTAAATACAACAAAATTAATGTCAAAATTTTCTAAACACCAATATTTTTAGAATATTATGAAATTTTTTTATAATGATATAATGAATGTGTAAGTAAAACGAAAATTTATTTTAACGTTATTTAGGAATATTTCAAATCATGAAAAGGAACAATATGTACTCAACAATAATATTTATTTCACCAAGTTTTAGAACAAAAATTAAAATTAAAATAAATATTTATAATTTTATTTAATATTTATTATTAAAATGTATATTTATATTGAATATAAATATTTACATAATTAATATATATAATATTATATCAATATTAATAAATATTAGTATTATTATTTATATTATTTTAATATTAATTAATATTATTGCTATATTTATATTATGTATATATTCATACTAAATATTTATAATAAAAATAATTTAAGAAAATTATATAAAAATAGTGTCGTATCGAAAAGAAATGCGAAAAAAGCCTTGAGGCAGTTTTTCTTAATTATTTGAAAATAAATAATATTATTTCATTTTTATAATTGTTATAGAAATGTAAACAAACAAATAAAATGCATTTAATATGGATCATATTATAAAAGGCTTTAATTTAACAAATTAAAAAAATGCATTTTTATTACGTGCTTACTTAATTAAACAGGGTTTTTATAATTTAACATAAAAAACACGTATTAAATTATAATGTTTCAAAGCAGCGACTGTAACGCTCTCTTTCTGTGGGAATCGAACATTCATCCACTGATACATTAGTGTGTAAGCACTACAAAGAGAGGGATCACAAATGAGGAAATTTAAAAGTATTCGCCCATCTTTATTGTCATATATTTACTTTATTTAAGTTCTTAACACAAATTTAATGTTTAAGCGTTGCCAAAAATTTGAAACACATGTGAAAAAATATTTAAAACATACCTTAATAAAAAAGCAAATAACCTTCCCTTATTTTGCTATTTGCTTAAAAATTATGATTTTTCCAATCAGTGACAGTAGCGTACTCCTCCTGTGGGAATCGAACATTTATCGCCTTATACATTAAAATGCGTGCACTACAAATGAAGAATTTTAAAAGTACTCGCATATCTTTATTGTTATATATTTACTTTATCAAAGTTTTTAACACGAATTTGAAGTTTAAATGTTGCCAGAAATTTGAAACACAAACGAAAAATATTTAAAGCGTACATTAATAAAAAGCAAATAAACTTAAACTTCTTTTGCTATTTGCTTCAAAAAAAAAAAATGCGATCTATGAGCAGATGTGCAGCGATAAAAATTCCATTTACGACTGATATCCTCATTAGGAAAATTGCAAAGTAAAATATCAGAAAGGAGCATTCCACAAATGGGGTAGAATCTAGTTTTCAATCTGATATTCCCCATTATGAAAGTAGAACACGGAAGTACAAACAAAAACACTGCAATAATGATGACGGATGGGATCATTTGCTCTGATAGAACAATAAACCACCGGAAATTTATACAAACTTGATAAATGCAACAGCTCTTCTTGGCGGATTGTTTTATGGAAAGATTTAGAACTGGAGAAACTCTTAAGCAATGCATAGAAGATGATAAATTTAATTTTCGTATATTTATATGTAGCATATTAATATTTAGATCCATTTCAGTTATCAAATTTATTTATAAATCTAAGCGAAATAGATAAATACAATACCTCTTCTTGGCGAATAGTTTTGAAAAGATTTAAAAGATTTAGAACTGGAGAAACTCTTAAACAATAAAATAAAAGCAATACATAGAAAAGATGATAAATTTAATTTTTCGTATGTTTATTTGCAGCATATTAATATTTAGATCCATTTCAGTTATTAAATTCATTGATACATCTAAGCGAAATAGATAAATACAATGCCTCTTCTTGGCGAATTGTTTTTGTGGAAAGATTTAGAACTGGAAAACTCTTGAGGAATTAAAAAAAGCAATACATATAAGATGATATATTTAATTTTTCGTATGTTTATTTGTAGCATATTAATATTTAGATCCATTTCAGTTATAAAATTTATTGATAAATCTAAGCAAAAATAGATAAATATAACACCTCATCTTTGGGAATTCATTTATCAAAATATTTAGATTGGCTGAAAACTTTCAAAAGTAAAGGGATCTTTCAAAATAGATGATAAATTCACTTTTTTCGTACATATATATGCAGCATATTAATATTTTATCTGATTTTCAGTTATCAAATATATTGATAAATCTAAACAAAATAAATAAATACACCTCATCTTTGCGAATTTATTTATCAAAATATTTAAAAACTACTGAAAACTTTAAAAGCAAAAATTCTTTCGAAATTGTTAATAAATTGAATTTTTTGTGCTCTTATATGCAGCATATTAAATTAAAATTGATTGTCAAAATATTTAAAACTAGTGAAAACTTTTAAACGCAACGAAATCTTCATAATAATTTTAATTTTTCGTACAATTAAATATAGCACATTAATATTTATATTGATTTTTAGCTATCAAATTTATGGATAAATCTAAGAAAAATAGATAAATATAACACTTCTTTTTGCGAATTAATTTATCAAAATATTTAAAAACTGAAAACTTTTAAATACAAAGAAATCTTTCAAATTAGATGATAAAATCACTTTTTCTTACACTTATATACAGAGTATTAATATTTAGATTAATTTTCAGCTATCAAATTTAATGATAAATCTAAGCAAAAAGCGATAAATATAACACCTCTTCTTCGAATTTATTTATTATATTTAGAAATGATGAAAACTTTTAAACGCAAAGAAATCTTTCGAAATAATTCAAATCTTTCGATAAATTCAATTTTTCGTACAATTAATTATAGTATAGTAAGATTTATATTGATTTTGAGCTATCAGACTTGTTGATAAATCTAAGCAAATATATAAATACAACACCTCTTCTTTGCAAATTTATTTATCAAAATATTTAAAACTACTGAAAGCTATCATGCAAAGAAATCTTTCGAAATATATGATAAATTCATTTTTTACACTTATATACAGAGTATTAATATTTAGATTAATTTTCAGTTATCAAATTTAATGATAAATCTAAGCAAAATAGACAAATACAACACCTCTTCTTTTGCAAATTTATTTATAAAAAATATTTAGAACTTTTGAAAACGTGTAAAAGCAAAGAAATTTTTGAATATTGAAATAGATAATAAATTCAATTTTCCGTACATATATATGCAACATATTAATGATTATATAGATTTATAGCTATCAAATTTATTGATGAATCTAAAGTAAACTATATAAATATAACACCTCTTCTTTGCGAATTTATTCATCAGAATATTTAAAACTGCTGAAAACTTTTAAAAGCAAAAATATCTTTCAAAATAGATGATAAATTCAAATTTTAGTACTCTTATTTGTAGCATATTAATATTCAGATCTATTTTCAGCTATCAAATTTATTGATAAATCTAAGCGAAATAGATAATTATAACTACTTTTCTTTGCTAATTTGTTTATCAAAATATTTAAAACTACTGAAAACTTTTAAAAGCAAAGAAATCTTTCAAAATAGTTGATAAATTCAATTTTTCGTACATATATATGCAGTATATTAATATTTTGATTGATTTTCAGTTATCAAATTTATTGATAAATCTAAGCAAAATATATAACTCTAACATCTCTTCTTTTTTCGAATTAATTTACCAAAATATATAGAACCGCTGAAAACTTTTAAACGAAAGAAATCTTAAATAGATGATAAATTCAACTTAATGTGTAAATTTATTCCTCACTGCATTAATAATTAGATTTATTTTCAACTATCAATTTTCATAAATAAATTCTACAACTTTGATTATTTATTATTAATAAAAATATTTAATAGGTACATAAAAGGTGTGTCAGTTTTTACTTTTTTTTTATACTGAGGCTTCTTATTAAACGCGTAAAGATAAACAATAATATTTTTTCATAAACTGTAATTGAAATTTATTACTGCATTTATTTACCAATTTAATCAGTAAAAAAGAATGTTATTAGTTTTGGGAGCTGTAGTGGTATAACTTTTATAACCCCACAGCTTAGAGGTAAAGTTCTAATATATCGTAAAGCATCGGAAAATGACTTCAAGGAAAGTTTAAGCTAGATGATATTAAATTAATTAAATTTGTTTTTAAGATTTTGACGATCCAATCAATGTAGATATTATTATTTTTAATGTTTAATGCAATTGTTTTGTGCAACACTTAAATCACTCTTACTGGAATCCGCTGGTTTCATTATTTGACACCTTAAACACTTTCGAGGGACATATTTTCTCATTAAGAAAGAAATGTAGGCGGGGTAGGAAGGAAATTTGTTAAAGAATAAGATATTTATATGCCTTAATTTTTTTCCGGAATAGAACTGTAAATAAATGATTTTGACTTCGCAATAGAATGCCTTTAACTTTGAATCTTTCTAAATTCATTTTATAAATGCAAATGTAAATTTATGAAGCAAATGTAACTGGAAATTTATAAATATTTTTAAAGTTATTTATGAATATTTTTAAGAGTTTATTAAGGAAATCTAGATATATTTTCATTAATTTTCTTTATATTCCTTTTCAGTTTCTTGATGATATGCTGGTAAATTTGCTGAAATAATTTTAAAATTTGATTTTTTTTTTTTTTTCACTTTATAGTAATTCGTCGTATTAATAATTAGATTTCAGTATTTTAGCTTTTCAGCTATCAAATTTATTGATAAATCTAAGCAAAACAGATAAATATAATTCTTTGAAATTATTGATCATGATTAGAAATGCTGAATATTTTAAAAACAAGTAATTATTTCGAAATAGATGACAAATTCCCTGTTTCGTACACTTATATGTAATATATTAATATGTAGATTGATTTTCAGCTATCAAATTTATTGATAAATCTAAGCAAAACATATAAATATAACACATCTTCTTCGAATTTATTTATCGTATTTAGAAATGAATATTTATGAATATTTTTAGGAGTTATTAAGGAAACCTAGATATATTTTCATTAATTTGTTTTTATATTTCTTTTAAGTTTCTGGGTAATTATTTGCTGAAATAATTTTTAAATTTTAAAAGTTTCATTTTAAAATAATTCGCCTTATTAATAATTAGATTTCAGTATTTTAACTGAAATCTAATTATTCAATATTTTGCAAGGAAATCATAATAATAATTGATTATAATTAATAATGGGAATCTAATTATTTAGTATTCAGTATTTCAGTATTTTAATTTTGTTTATGAGATTTGAGAAATAAAGAAAGATATTGTAAGCTTAAAATAACTAGATTTGAAATATATATTCTTTCACTAAAGATACTACTTTTGAAACGATAATTGCTTTCTATAAAATAATAGGATCATTTATTTAGATTTCTCATTAGGAAGGAAATATAGGCGGGGTGTGAAAGACATTTGTTAAAGATTAAGATATTTATATGCCTTAGTTTTTCGGAATAGAACTGTAAATAAATGATTTTGGCTTCGCAGTATGTGAAACGTAATGTCTTTAACTTTTGAATCTTTCTAAATTCATTTTATAAATGCAAATGTAAATTTATGAAACAAATATAACCGAAAATTTATGAATATTTTTAAAAGTAATTAAGGAAATCTAGATTTATTTACATTAATTTGCTTTATATTTTTTTTGATGCTTTATAGTTTCTTGATGATATGCTGGTAAATTTGCTGAAATAATTTTTAAAAATTGAAATATTTTTTACTTTAAAATAATTCGTAGTACTGATAACTAGATTTCAGTATTTAAACTGAAATCTAATTATTTAGTATTCAGTATTTTAATTTTGTTTATGAGATTTAAGAAATGAATAAAGATATTGTAAGTTTAAAATAACTAAATTTAACTTTCACTAAAGTTAGTACTTTTGAAACGATAAATTCCTTTCTATAAAAAATGGGAGAATTTATTTAGATCAAATATGTAATTTATATGTCACTATTCGTCAATGAAAAATTCTTTAAAAAAATTTTTAATCAGCAATAAAATTTCTGCAGATATTATGTGTTTTAAAAGGGATTTATTTTCCTAAATTTTCAGTGAAAACAATAGCAATTACAAATTCGATAACATCTAAGATAATTTTATACTTATTTCAGTCAAATACATGAAACAATTTCTTTTCCGTTGTATATCATTTAGAAATACTTAAAATCTTTAAAATCACAACTAATAAAAGGAATAAAAAATAATGAATATATTTAATAAATTAAACGAATCGAAATTCTCAGTTGGTACCTTCAAATATGTTATTAAATGATTTTACCCCGGAAAATGCTTAACGTTTCTCCTAAATAAAAAAAATTACTAAATAATGAAATAATTAAAACAAAGAAATGGTTATTTTTTCCCATAAATAATTGATGTGTATTCAAAATCTATAAAATAAGAATACTATTGTAGTTTACGCTTTAGTTCAATTCATAAATTCGTTTATTCGTTTCGTTTATTCATAACAAATTACAGGTAAGAAATAACTTCTCCATATAATTATTTTTGCTAATTTTTAAGCTTGATTCTTATTTTACGTTTAGGATTTTAATTTTAAAGGATTTATTTTTATAATTCGAAACCTTTCCAGCATGTTTTATTAAATTGATTTAACGATTAAATGTCCCGAAATTGTTCAGTTTCAATAAATACTGTAATACATTTAATTTTTTTTAAGTTTCTTTATAAAATGTTTGATGGAGATTGCACACTTTGAAGCTAGAAAACTTACAATTATGATTAAAATTAATAAAAACGAAACAATAAAAGGCTAATTATATATTAAATCCTATTTACATAAGTGCATAAAAACATTTGCCAATCTCATTTTGTAGTTGATTTGCTGGTGAAAAGTATAATATTATTAATTAATTTCTAATTTTCCGTGATTTTTAGTTAGACTGGATTTAACAATATCATGAATTCCTTAAAACCTTAACCTTCAAAGTTTAGTTTTTAAGATATAAAAAATGCAAATATGGTAAGTACAGCGCACAAATTATTAATTTCATATATATAGAAAATAATATACATAGTAATATGTGTTACATCGTATAAACCTCTTATTGATTTATTTACATAATTCAAAACCTTTCCAGACGTTTTACTCAAAACATTTAATGATAATATGGCCCAGTGTTACAAAGTTTAATAAACACTGTAACACATTTAATTTTATTAAGTTTTTATAAAAATTATTGATGAAGGCTGCACAATTAGAAGTGAGAAAACTTTCAATTATTATAAAAATCAATAAAAACAAAACAATAAGCGGCGAAGTATATATTAAATCCGAATTGCAAAAGTGCATAAAAACATTTGCCAATCCCATTTTGTCATTGATTTTATGTTGAAAAGTATAATAATATTAATTGATTTCTATTTTATCGTGAGTTTTAGTTACACTAGATATAATAATGTCATGAATTCCAAAAAAATTAATCTTCAAAGTTTAGTTTTTAAGATATAAGAAATACAAATATAGTACTACAAACACAAATTATTAATTTCATGTGTACAGAAAATAATATACATAGTAATGTATGATACATCGTTTAAAACCTTATTTCCTTTCACAATATTGTTTATCAGTAAAAGAATCGAAAATAATATTCTTCGGATAGAATTGTTATGAAAAATAGACGTTCTATATTTTCAATCTGTACTGAGGATCAAATAAAACCTTTTAAAGTATTGTTTTTTGAAAAAATATCCTTGGCAGTTTCATCCTATCTGGCTTGTATCAAAATTCTGCAAATTGTTATTATACTTCATTTTTTTTTTTTTTTTTTTTTTTGAGTTAACTTAAAAGACTAATATTTAAAATATGTGATGGGATTTTTCGTTCCGAAGGGATTCTTTTGAACTAAAAAAGCGTAGAAGTACCTATTTCACAGCTTTAGCTCCATTTCCAATCTCACTGAACATAACGTAGTAGTACTTATGCGATATTTTATTTCTTTCGTCAGATTGTGTGACATTTACTGTCATTTCGTAGAGTTTGACTGCATATTTTTCTCATTTAAGCACACATGCATAAGGAGATAAAACAGAATCCTAGAAGCAACTGCTGCAGATAAAGAGCACTTCAGGTTTCAACAAAGTTTTTCGGATTCAATATGTATTATTTTCGTTTGAAATTTGTCACAGGAACTGAAAAATGTACCAAGTTTTGTTTATCTGTAACTTCTGTCGAGTACCAGCCAATTTTAAAAAAAACAGCAAGTTTCGTAAACATGTACATCAGAAACTTGCCTTTTATTTGGTCTTAGAGACTAGAAATTCTGTGACTGATATACGTATAAATAACATAACTATATATAACTGTACTATCTATACTTATATATATAGCTGTACTGACTCGTTCAGATAAATAATTTAAGATATTTTTATTGTTTTAAAGAATATTGTTGTTCTATTGAAACTTCAAATGGTTCTGAGCAATGAAAATGCTTATTTAAAGTTTAGAAAATATTTTAGTTAATTTTATTACTTTTAATGTTTTAATTAATTTTATTAATTTTAATGTTTTTAATTAATTTTATTTAATTATCTGAAGCATACAACTATAAATTTATCCTGTAGCATTTAGTCAAACATAAATATTAATTTTGAATCAAAGACACTGTTACATAAGGATCTACCTAAAATGGCAAATGTTTTATACTAAAAACTAAATTAATAGATTTATTTAAAAAATTTCCAACTTAATTTACAATATAATTTTAAAAATTGTACAAAAACAGTTAATATTTGTTCTGTTTAATTGTTTTTAGCTATATTTTTTAACTATACATAATTGTATTGTCTCGTTTAGATAAATAATTTAAGTTATTTTTGTTTTAAAGAATATTGTTGTTCTATTGAAACATCAAATGGTTCTAGGCAATGAAAATGTTTATTTAAAATTTAGAAAATGTTTTAATTAAATTATATTTTAAAATTAAATAAGCCACTTTTTTCGTATAGAGAATTTCATTTAATTAGCTGAAATTAATTTAAAAAATTGTACAAAAACAATTAATATTTTTTTTTGATATTTTAAACATCATTAAAACGTACTGATTAGCTCTTTAAATGTAAATTGTGTAATTAATTTATTAATTAAAGCTAATAAATTAATGTTTTTATTTCCCAATTCAACATTTAAAGATTGTCGAAAGATTTTCATCTGTAAAGAATTAGATTTTTACGTAAAAATTAAAGAAAACCGATTTATTATTATTTTCACCCTAAGGGAAATATTTCATCGATTTTAAGAATAATGTCACTGATACATTCCTTTCAAATGCAATCTTGTTTCATTTTCAGTAGTTTCATACATTGAAGCTAATATTTAATACCTACGGAAGAAATTAAAGAGTTGATTAACAATTTGTAAAGTAAAAATTTATTTTAAGGTACAAAAAGTTAAGGAAGTCATTTTGAAATAAATGTAAGATTATGCTTCATCCAGAAACACAAGGCATCTTTAAAATATGTATAAAATTTTTGTACAAAACTGAAAACAATTGGCAAACTGATATGTTTTACAATTGGTGAATAATTATACAAATTAAATCTTACACATACATATCAATAATATTTACATTACATAATATTTACATTACATAAATACATTATTACATTACATAAATTAAAAATTACTAACACTGACTAATTGCTTATTGTTTTGAATTTAAGGAAATAATCGAAATTGAAAATATAAAAGTTTTATTTCAATTATTTAACAGTGTTGTGTTATGTATTGTTATTAAGTACTCTTACGAGTAATTTACAGTAAATTTACTCTTACGAGTTTGATTTTTGAACTTCATAGAATAGTTTCGAAAGTTTAAATAATTCCTTGAATCCAAATTTTCAATTCATTTTCTAAATTTTGGATTTATACAATCAAACATAATTATATTAACAAACTCAAACAATTAAAATAAATCTAAATACTCAATAAGTAAATGAGGAAAACATTGTAAAATAGAAAAAATTATGAAAAAAATCCTAAAAACCTAAAAAATAAATCTAAATCCTGAATAAATGAGGAAAATAAAACAAATTATGAAAAAATATCATAACAAAAACTTATAAAATAATTTTAAAAATTTGAAATTCTCCTAAAAACCTCATACTTTAATTTGTTAACATAATTGCATTTAATAACATAAATTTGAAATTGGAGAAGGAAATTCAAAATTGTGGCTTAAAGAAAAATCATAAGCTTTAAAAAAAACTTCGTAAATTCATTATTCAGTTTCTTAAAACAAAAGTAATATAAGTTAGAATGTTCTATATTGCATTACAATCCCAAATATGTGTAGCATATTTTAAATAACTAAAACTAAACTTTGTTAAGTTCACCATCTGCTTAAAATTTAGAACCTAAATGTCACTCATAACTCAAAAGAAACTAAACTAATTCCTTCTTTAATGCATTAAAGTACTAAAGTCTGAGAAATCGGAAATAATGGGTCTCTTCTCATTTACCCTATTTAAATGTGACTTTAATGATTTCAAGTCGAACATGCTCCAGTTTAACTCCACTGTCTTAAATTAAATGGTTTGGTTAGGACATCACATTATTCCGCGTGTTTTGCTCTGTTTTTTAAAACTTTTAGAGATAATGAGGGTTTAGTAGAAGAATTAACTATTTCTGCTGGATCTCTTAATGCTTCGTATTCTTAGAATTTTTCCATGATGTGTAGTTTTTTACACTTTCCATAATATTTGGTATTTTAATTGTTTTTGCTATCATTCAAATTTTCTTCTCATATAATGTTAATTAAATGACTGCATAAAACTTGAATGTTTGAAAAACTCGTCTTCTTTCTAAATCAGCTTTTATTCTAGTTCCAAAACTACAAATTATATTTTGCAATAACTTCTTACTGATTGCGTTATTTTTAACTACATTGTTACAAAACTTAAAATAAACGTTTCAAATGTTATTATTGAATGCTGAAAGAATGTCTGAGTGATAAAGGCAGTATATATATTATATTTATATATATCATTTAATTATAATCATATATATATATATATATATATATATATATATATGCACATATATATATATATATATATATATATGTATGTGTGTGTGTGTGTGTGTGTGATTATAATTAAAATTTCACTTTAAAAATGCTGTAAAAAAGAAACACTTCTTCACAATGAGTTCAAATTTGCACTGAAGATACTTGAAGAACGGTACATCTGAAAAAAAGTTCCAAGGTATATTAATAGATAGCGCTGTAAGCGGCATTAAGAAAGTGAATTAGGCTGTCAGTAATATTTTGAATCGAAACTACAACGTATTTGGTATGAGTTGTGTTCAATGTGTTTGATTGTTTCGGTTTTATGACGGAAACAATGACTTCCAAGTCATTCAACAAGTGACACAGTTAAGTTCCCATCCACCACGGCAAGGTCGTACCAAATTGGATGGGAAAAATCAATGGAACCTTTTTTTTTTGATGCCATACCATTTCCCCCTTTTCCAAGTATCTTCCGTTCAAATTTAAACTCATTTTGACTAGTGTTTTTTACAGCATTTTGAAAGTGGGACTTTTTTATTTATCTAAATATGTATTATTGTAAAGCTGCATGATTTCTTAATCAGTACAATTAAATATATTTCGTTATATGCATTTTCACAAATTGCAGAAAATTTTCACGTTACCTTCAAAAAAATAAATATCAAATTCGAAATCATGATTTAAAAGTTATTCAAGAACACTTATTGCTTTTATAGCATTGAACAATTTTGTAAAACTACAATTCGCTCTGAATAACATCCAAAATGGGATTGTTTTACAAATATATAAGAAAAGGATACAAAAGCACAGTTAAGTAGCTTTTAAATAAAAACTTATTTTATAACTTTTAAAAGATACAGTTATTGAAATAAAGTTATTGGACATATTCCCCATTTGTTCCATAAGCTTTTAAAATCTTAAAAGCGTTTTTCTTATTTCTTTTTACATCGAAAGGAGGCCCAGTTTTTTTTTTTTTTTGTTTTATTCGAATAGGAAGTTTTTTTTTCAAATTACGTCACATTTTCAAAGCTCCGTAGCCCTGAACTGAAAGCTTTCCTTTTTACCATAGAGTATAATTTGCATTTCCTATTTTATAAGCGTCATACTAGATGGAAGTTCCCGAATTTGCATTTCAAATGTCCTGACAAAAACTCCCACTCACCGTACATTATACTCATGTTCATCCTCCGGGCCTTTTATAAGAAGAGCCAATGTATATGTTAAATTGCCACTCTTCCTGCCTTTGATATTTCCTCGTCGGTAATGCAAAAATGGATGTTTTTACATATATTGATGGAGCACTTTTGAGATGCAGCCTTTTCAGTGAAAATAGTGCTTTTTTTCTTCAATTATCAAATGTGTTGACAGATTTTCATCTACTTTTGATTCTCTGAAATGACTTCATCGAGATTTTACTGTTAGCTTAATTTCTTGCTCAGTTCCACTTTTACTTGCATTCCTTTTTATTTCAGCTTTTCGACATCATGTTTACCATTCTTGCTTCTATTTACGTTCTATCTATTTTGTTCAATTCCATTAAAAACTTAAAAAAGATTACGAAATAAGCTGACCTTCTGCTATCAATCATAATAGATTATTATATTATTATTTTAATAATAGATTATTATATTATATTATTATTTTTTAAGATATATGTATATATATTATGCTGTTGATGTCGTATCCTTCATGGAAGGAGGCAAGGATGGGGCAGCTTCTGTTGGGTTGGAGCACCCTTAGGTAGAAGTCTGACTTAATTCCGTATCGCTGAAGAAGGAGGGCAGTGTTTTCCGGGAAAGCTTTTAGGGAACTATTTCTGATTAACTGAGATGACTTCATTGAGATTTTACTGTTAGCTTAATTTCTTGCTCACTTCCACTTTTGCTTGCATTTTTTATTTATTTCAGCTTTTTCAACTTCATTTTATCACTCTTTCTACTGTTTTGTTTAACTCCATTAAAAGCTTAAAAGAAATAAGCTGACTTTCTGCCCTCAATCATAAATTTATTTTAATAATATATTGTTATATTATTATTTTAAGATACATACATTATATTTATATAATATTAGATTATTTTTTATTTCGTATATCAGGCAAGTAAGTGAATATACTTAATAGCTAATCTGTCTTAAAGATCATTGAATCTCAAAATGTAATGTGAAACATCAAATTAAACAGTGTATTGGTTACACTGTTGAACAATTTTCAATTTTTAATTTTTTTTTCTTATTTAGTATTAATTAGATTAATGTTTTTTTAATTAAGGAAAGACAGGTGCACAGATCTTAAGAAGAAATTGAAAAAATTAAACTGTTCAATACAAAGTTTAATAAATAATTTTTATATTATTATATTTATAATCCATATTACGTAATTTACTAAGCTAATGATTTATTCTTTTATCTATAAATGAATAATGTATACTTACGATATAAATATTCAAGTATTGAATTAAAATGTGATGTTTAAAAATAATAAATTCTTCTTTTATACGATAAATTGTAAACGTGCTCCTCTGTTAAAGATTTTTATTATAAAACTATTCAAGAAAATTTTTTATTGAAGTTATCATTAGGAAAACAATATTTATTTCTTCTTTTTAAAGTAAATTTTTAAACAATAGCATATTTTAATTTAATGTGTAAAAGTAGTCGCATTCATACATACGTTTTTTACAAAAGTTGATGTGTAAATATATCATCCTTAAACAGTAAAATCGTATAAGCATTATTTTATTATAAATAAAAATTTATTTCTCAATACTAACTATACAATAAGTAAAATTTTATTTTCTTCAATAAATCTGGTATTATTTATTTTACATAAATAAATTTGTAAATAAATTTTATTTCCTATTCAATAATAAAGTACAGCACCTTTATAAAATGGTGTTATCGCGAGTCAATTTTGTTTATAGATAATGTAAATGTTATCTATATCAAAATAATATAATCAAACAGATTTACCAAGATGGATATATATAATACATCAGATTTACCAAGATTTATATATAATCAATCAGATTTACCGAGATTTATATATAATCAATCAGATTTACCACTTTTTTTTACCAGCTTATCATACAATTACAACATTTGGTATCTTCAAATGTATAAGTTTAATTTCCCTATTTAATTCTCCTTTCATAGTCTTTAACTACACTTCAAAATAAAGATATCCCGAATTCGATTTATAAACTTTTTTTCTCCACTTTTCACTTTCAAAAAATTTATCCTAAACTTTCAGTATTTAGTTTTCTTCAAATCTCTATTGTTAGTTAAATTTCTTAATTACATCTTAAATCTCAATCAAAAATCATTGTTAATTATGGCGTCTCATGGTAACCATTATTCCATGTTAATTACAATGACAATCTCTTTGTTCCTCAAATCTCCAGTGATTTACATAGATTCTTTCTTAATTCACATTAATTACAGAACCACCTGGGTAGCTGTATCTTTCAGTTCTGCCAATGAAAAGAATCCTATCTGCTTGAAATTCATCAGACTTTCAGCTTCTATTTAATGGCCTACTTTGCTGTGATAAAATCTTTGGAGGATTTTGGAGCCTTTGTCTCAAAATTAAATGGGGCAAAATTTGACTAAAGTTATTAACATATTAAAGATGATTTCTTCAATTTCTTTTCTTTTTTTTTTTTCTTTTTCCACCCCACAGATAAATCTTTTCAAAATGCAACCAATTGTTGGAATAACTACGCCAGTGAAATTTAGGTTGAAGAATAACAACGTCTGATATAAAATCGTTCTTTGGCCATGGAAAAGGATACTTGAACTATACCGAAAAATAATTATCATAAATAATAATTATTAAACTATTTTCATCTAGAAAAGTTATCATTAATTTATGATTGTTTACTAAATTCCTTAAAGAAAATTGAACTTTGTCAAATCTTAAATGTGATTTGCTTTCATGTGAGTTTTCATGAAGGAAACTCGAATGATATCGAGTTCATAACATATATATTTGCTCAATTATTTTATTCTGTGTATCACATTTGACATATTAATTATTACATGGTATGTCAAGCATCTGTTAAAATAAAGTTTTGGGATCATTGAAAGAGTTATAGAAAATAACACACATTTTTCAATTTTAGTGCATTTATTTGGAAAATATATCTGGGCAGATTTAAAGATTTGAGATTTTAAATAACTCATAAAGAAATGTAAATTTTTTACATAAATGAATCCTTCTTATCAAAAGGCTTCTAATATTTTTTCTAGTCTTCCATCTTTTAGCATTTTTAAGAATATTAAGATATTTGTTTGCAAAGTAAATCAAAAACTAATAGTCAAAACTATAAAAACTTATTTTTAAAATCTTATTTTGTACAATAACTTAACTAATGAAGCTACTAGATGGCGCCAATCATTTTCTAACAACTGGCGCCATCTATTGGAGGAAAGGAAAATTGCACTTCTCAATGTTATCTATTTTTAAGTTTTAGGAAATACAAAAGAACAAACGCACATCTCTCTTGACTTATATATATAGAGAGGTAATCTTATTAAAGTAAATTTCAAAAGTTAATACTAAATATAAATCTTTGATTTAAAATTAATAAAAAGTAATAGTTGTTTAATGACAAAATATTTAAGGACATTATCTATAATTTTTCTTTGCTTTTTGACCTGAAAACGATCTGGTAATTAACTTGGAGGATCTAGGAAAAATAACCCAATCCCAATAAATGAATCAATTAGAAAATCTGGTCTTAGTTAGAGTGAACTGTATAAATCAATAGTTCGGAATGAATTTCAATTTATTCTGAATATAAAGACACGAATTCCCCAAGTATTATTCCTAAAAGTATTTCAAACTGCAGCAGTATTAAGTACTAGTGTTGTCCATTCATTTGGTAGTCCTTTCTAAAGTGGCTACTCAACTTTACAGGTGTATGAGCCAATGTATAGAAAATAAAAATGCCCCATCCATGAAGAAAAAATCATTTTTGATAGTTATAATGCAAAAAGGAAAAGCAATTGTAGTTTCCTATTTCAAAACGGTTTATCACATTCTTCATCATTATTTATCTCATTTTCTAATAGCATCATTATTAGATCCACATCTAACACAACTATGTAAATACATTTAGTCACTCATTAAATTACACTTATTAAAGTCTATTTAAAGTCTGTTGTCTATTTAATGTATTCCTTTTTCAATTCCTTCTATTAGCTCACACTCTCCTATATATATCTTGTTCAAATTTTCAATCGTTCATAAAATACTTGTTATTAATCCGTTCAAGTTGAAAAAATTTATTTGAACTTGTAGTGGATGACATTGGATGTTAATACAGTTTTTCTAATATTAATTCATTAATTAAATTTAATTAATTAATTTTAGTTTTTAGATTTTTAAGTTGCATGTATCTACCAACAGATGGAGCCAGATAAATTTAAATGAATGAAAAATTATTTATAAAAGGCTTTCTGCATTATAGTGAAAAAAAAAGTAGGAGGAATTGATTTTTAAAAAAAAAAAGTAGAATTGATTTTTAAAAAAAAAATGTAGGAATTGATTTTTAAAAAAATTTTTATATTACTTGTTTATTGTCAAAATTTATCAAAATTCCTTTATTTAAGAAAAAAGAAAAAAAATTTTCAACAGGATTTATTTAGAAAATTTTATCTACAGATAAGCCTTCAACAACACAGTAGTATGTCTCACAGTAATTTTGGCTGGTGCTTTTATCTTAAATAGATGATAACGAAAGAATACCATTAGAGAAGAGTTATGATTATGTCCGCTTACATTAGATGCTGATAGAAGCTATTTAGAACACAGTTGTCAGAAAGCATGCACGTGATATAAGAACTTCATGAACAGCTTGCGTAATTTAGAATCTTGAAATACTTTTTATTCAGATTCCAATGTATTTCGCTGTCTGAGACATTTAGCTATAACTGGAATAATAACAAACGGAGAAGAAACACACATAACTTCAGTAACATATGGGAAGAAAATTATTTTGTTTTGACACCACATTGTTGTAAAAGTTCATTTTCATGGTCTCGTCTGTTGTCTTTCATAATAAATGTACTTATAAAAACAAAACGGAACTGACTTTGATATAAATAATATTAACCATGTATGAAATCATTTTTTAAAAGAAAATAATTGTGAATAACGATACAAAAGTGTAAACATGCTTTGAACTTTTTTTTTAATCCGTTAAACAGTACATCAACGAGTGAGTGACGAAAGGAGGACAGTGCCTTCCTGAGGAACATTTAAGGGCACAACTGCACCACATTTGTGGTATTGAAGAATTATTCGTATTGAAGAAAACCCGAAAAATTCCCATCAGACAACCTAACTAACGATTGCTTTTATACATATTCCTACCAGCGACATTAAATCTCCTCGTTTCAGATGCGGCCCGATGACCAATTGGCTAGCTGTCTGGCCTTAGGTACCACAGCTTAGGTTCGAACTTGGGCTGTGGAATAGATGTTGTTAGTGGTTTTGGGATACGCGTTAAACTGTAGGTCCCGGTCTAAATTAGCCTAAGGGTGTGCAAAAAATGACGGTGGTAGAGCGACAAACGAGAAACCACACTTATGCATTTTAATAGCCATTCAATATAATATCTCTGTGGTGTTGATCAAAATCTATAATATAATACATCATCTCACTTTAGGTAGTATCTGTTAGCTTACATGGCTGTATTCATTATTAGTAAACACTAAGATTTTCAGTATTAATACATGAGCTAATTTTTATTAAAGATAACCTTCACAAAGCAATCTCCGAATGTTTTCTTCCTATTTCCACTACCACAGGTAGTGCCATAAACTCACTAAGCTTATCGACAACTTGATAATGGGCAAAATTACATGGTGAGTCAATAAATGAAAGTTTTCTGAACAGCAAAAATCAATAGTCCTTTAAGGAAATCAAAATGGTGCTAAAATCAATTGTTCTCTAAAACCCCATGGTCCTAAAAATCAATGATTCTCTAAAAATCACATGGTCTAAAAATCAATGGTCCTCTAAAATCACATGTTCCTAAAAATCAATGGTCCTCTTATGGCGGTGGTCCTTATGGCAATGGGCAAAATCAAAAAATCGACTGAAAAATCTATTCTGAAAACCATTGATTGCAAATTCAACATCAATGGTTTTCAGAATAGTAAAAATCAATGGTTTCAAGAATAGTAAAAATCAATGGTCCTCTAAAAATCAAATCGTCCTTTATGACGACGGCTTATCAATGGTCCTCTTACGTGTCTGTATTCATTATTAGTAAACATTAGAATTTTAAGTATTAATACCTATATGAGCTAATTTTTTATTAAAGATAATCTTCACAAGCAGTCGACTTGCTTTCTTCAATTTCCCTTTCCTCATGTAGCCCCCAAAACTCACTAAGCTTATCGACTACTTGATAATGGGCAAAGAATACATCAGTGAGTCGATCAATGGTTTCTGGATAGTAGAATTCAATGGTTCTCCCGAAATAGTAGAATAAATCTCAGAAACTACTACAACATTACCAACCGTCGATATAAACACTCTGTCATAATTATTTCTATTCGGTTTGTTAAGTATTGACTGTATCGCATACCACCAGAAGTTATTGAACCTTTCTTCTTTAACATGGATTTCTACTATTCAGACTTTATTCTCTAGTACTCTATTCTCTGTTCTCTAACTTTGTATAGTAGAACAACTGATTTCTACTCTTCAGTTTTCTTGCACTAGTTAACCCCCCAATCACTGAACTATTAGTGAGGCACATATGAGTACTTTATAATTTCAATGTTATATTTTAAAACTATTATTCACATTTGCATAAAAAACATTACGTATCAAGTTTGCTTCTGTTTTCTGTTTGATGCGAAGTGGTTTACATTTTAGGTTTATATATGTGTCGGTAAGATTGAAAATTCGTATTTTATTCATAAATCCGTGAAAGATTTTCTTTTTCAACATTAATAATGATTTAACAGCAAAGAGAACTCTCATTGATAAAGGTACACTACAAATTGCATTACCAGTATGATGGCACCAGACATAAAATAGACATAGGCAGACAGACAATTCTTGAATAAATCCGTATCCCAAAATCATTTACGAATTGTAATATATGATGTTCTGCTTTGTGTATTATTTGACTATATCGTACACCACCAACAAAAATCAAACATCCACTTTGTTGCACGCTAGTCAACCTCCACAACACTGATCTATTAATTACACAGCTTTATATTTTTAATGTTATATTTTAAAAATATTATTTACATTTCCATAAAAACATACATATCAAGTTTGTTTCTGTTTTCTGTGTGACCAAGGGATTTAAATTTTAGGATTTATATATTATTAATAAATTCTTGAATGGTTTTTCTGTTCAACATTAATAATGATTTAACGGTAAGATAACTCTGCATGGATAAAAGTTACAGTATAAATTACATCATCAGCATGATTACAGACATATGGAAGAATAAATCCGCATCCAAAAAACAGCATGCATTGTAATATGTGATGTTCTGCTTGATTGATTTGACTGTATCGCACACAAAAATCAAGCCTTTCTTTCTTACCACTGATTTCTACTATTCAGATTCTATTCTCTAATTATTCTCTATTCTCCTAACTGAACAATAGAACCATTTTTTTCTACTATTCAGTTTTCTTGCACGCTAGTTAACCCCCCTCCAGTTACTGAGCTTTTAGTGAGGAACAAATGGGTACTTTTAGAGTTTTAATGTTATAGTTAAAAAGTAATATAAAAAAATTTTAAAGTCAATTACTATAGAAAGTCCATTATAAATAATTTCCATTCATTTTTAAGTTTATCTGGCGCCATCTATTGAGAGTAGATACACTGCAGCTTAAATCCTACCTAAAATTAATTAATAAAATTTAGCTAATGAATTAATATTTGAAAAAACTGTATTAACATCCTGTGTCATCACTACAAGTTCAAAAAACAAATGTATTTGAACTTGAGGGGATGAGATAAAGAAAATATCTTTATTAACGACCGAAAATTTGTACAAAGATATATATAGGAGAGTGTGAGCTAAATAGAAGGAATTGAAAAATAATATTCACGTTTGCATAAAAACATACATATCAAGTTTGTTTCTGTTTTCTGTTTGATGCAAAGTGGTTTAAATTTTAGTATTTATGCATTATTAATAAATTCTTGAATGATTTTCTGTTCAAGATTAATAATGATTTAACAACCAGATAACTCTGCATTGACAAAGGTATTTCATCCATCCCCAGTATGATAACAAGCATAGGGAGAAGAATAAATCCGCATCCCAAAATCATTTATGCATTGTAATATATGATGTTCTGCTTTGTAAAAAGAATGATTGATTTTATCATAAGGGGAACTGCCCTTTCAAGTGATCTGCTATAGATTGATGAGTCGCAAGAATAATTAAAAGACGATGGATTATGAAAATACAAACCTGCTCATTAATAACTCATCAGCAACAACTTTCGTCCTTAAACCAGCTACAATCGAAGCACAAGTAAGCTTCTCACCAGCTATTTTTCTTTTTCCAGAGGTCTTTTATTGTGACAGAAAAGAAGATTAAACTTTTTGGGTATAAAAAAGATGCTTTATGAGTATTTGCATTCAAGTTATTATATATAAAACTTCCTTTCCAAAGATTTTACTTATTTATATTTACTTGTTGAGAAAGTCTCGAGATTTTTTTAAGAGAATATTTGAGTATCGGATGTAAAAAGTTCGTTCAACAATGAAAAGACTTGGTAAAAAGTGAGGATTGTGCTATATAACCTAGTAAAAGAGCAATACGTAAC